>JARQOD010003641.1:55000-62759 GCA_033576555.1 Oophaga sylvatica
CACAGGAAGGTGTCCTGGCACAAGAAACAGTCTCCAAGAGTGTTAGAGCTGTCTTTAGCCTGGACACAGAGAGGTGTCCTGGCACAAGGAAGCAGTCTCCAAGAGTGTTAGAGCTGTCTTTAGCCTGGACACAGGGAGGTGTCCTGGCACAAGGAAGCAGTCTCCAGGAGTTTGAGCTATCTCAGTCTGGGTGCAGGAAGGACCCCGGACATAGGAGTAGTCTCAGTGCGAATCCCTGTGAAGAGCGGCTGAATAGGAGTGGATCTTTCTCAAGTCTGGACATGGAAGGTGCCTTCAGACACAAGGAGGAGTATCTGTGAAGCTCCAAACTGATAACATATGTGATATGTGTTGTTTTGGGCACAGACTGGTAGAGTCTGGGTCCCGGATAGAGAGGGCCATCTATCTAAGTGTAATTAGTGGCTAGACAAGCCCAGGTTTTCTGTTTATGCTTTGTTTTATCTGTTTGCTGTGGACTTTAATAAAGCTGGTTGCGGCCAGTTTTGCACCAGAACTGCTGTCTGAATGAACTGTTTTCATGCCATTCTGTCTACCCAGACAGCGATCCTAGAGCTAAACCCCCTGGAATGCTACAATTGGTGGAGAATGCGGGCAGCGCAGTGGCTGATACAGTTAGTGCTGGAGTGTGCATGCAGCACAGAGGCTTAGAGACAGCAATAAAGGTGAAGTCTGTTGAAATAGCAGCAGAGAAAAAAAAAAAAAGTGTGTCAGCAGAAACGTCTGTTTGGAGCAGTCTTGGAGAGACAGTGGCCCTGATAGGGTCTGCAGAGAGAAAATGTATGCACAGCAAAGCTGAACTTGTTGTGAAAATGACTGTGGAATGTGCAGCAGCAAAAGAAAAGTCTGTGGAGCAGTCTTAAAGAGACAGGAGCCCTAATAGACTTTGCAAAGAAAAAAAAAAAAAAAGTGTCTGCACAGCAGAGCTGAATTTTTCTATGGAGAAGACTGTAGAGTGTGTATGTCTTGAGTGAAGACTGCCGTTGTTAAGACAGAGAAGTCTGACAGCATGGATGACAGCATGGAGGCGCTGTTTGAACAAATGGCACAAGTTAATGTGCAACATAAAACTGCCGTGGTTGAGACAGATAAGTCCGGCAGTATGAAGGAGCTCATTGAGTACCTGGTCCAGGCCCAGCGGACCATGGAGCTGCAGCACCAGCAGTGCATGCAGCAGTACCAGCAGCAAATCCTGCAGCAGCAGCAGGAGAATAACCGGGTGTTGGAGCAGATTGCAGCTCTCAGCACCTCGTCCCAGAGTAATGTTGTGAAGGCACCTGACTTGTCCGCTGTAAAGAAGGCGGTAAGACGGTCCCTGAAAAAGATGACACCTCGTGATGATGTGGAGGTGTATCTCACTAGATTTGAGGAACTGGCAGAGAAGGAGAATCTGCCCCTATCTGAGTGGGCCATGATGGTCGCACCCTATCTGATTGGAGTGCCCCAGGTGGCCTATGCTGACCTGAGCGAGCAGGACAGCCAAGACTATGCCAAGCTGAAAGCGGAGATTCGTACCCGGCTGAGTGTTACGGTGACAGCCCGTGCCAGGGGAGTTCGTGACTGGAGATACAGTTGGGAGTCTGCAGTCAGCAAACCTGATGATGGAGTTGAAAAGGTGATAGTGAACCGCTACACCCGAGCATGTCCTCCTGAGGTACAGCCGTCTGAGAGGTCGTCACTTCAGAGTTCCCGGACGCTGAACTCTCCCGGTAAGAGCGTTCCAGCTGTTGGGGACATGGGGTATGCTGATAAGCGGGTTCAGGCCCGAGCGGACATATGGGAGGGTGATTGTGGTGGACAGTGTTGGAGATGTTGTGAAATTGCAGCCGGCTGTTCACTAGAGGGGGAGCCTATGTGCCGTGATGTTGGCAGGTCCCTCTCTCCCTGCGCAGAACCTGTGTGTGTGTCCACCTCAGCCGAAGAGACTGGACCACAGGTGTCCCCGGTGGTTGTAAATGACTGCCCAGCACAGGTCCTCTTGGACTCAGAGAGTCCAGTGACTTCCGTATGTGACAGCCTGATTGATAGGGACTTCATCCCTGATAAGCACCTGAGTGTGGTGTGCATCCATGGAGACACCAAAGTCTACCCAGAGACTGCCGTGGACTTGGTCCCTAAACTCGGGGAGGTTTCATATGAAGTGGGGGTAGTGAAGAGCCTGGTGCACCCCGTCATATTGGGTAATGACTTTCCCCGGTCTGAGGATCTCTGGGGGAAAAATGTTTTTGATGGACAGTGTGATGAGGCTCCTATTGAGGGTGTGCAGTCCCGAGGGGCGGAACACAATGGTAGTGGGACGTTAAACTTATGTGATAATGATGATGATGATGATGATCATGATAATGATGATGACCATGATGATGCTGATGCTGATGCTGATAATGATAATGATGATGATCATGATAGTGATGATAATACTGATCATAGTCATGATAATGATGTTGATAATAATGATGACTGTGATAGTGATGAAATTCCTTTGCAGGTGATGTTGGGAGACGAGGATGGTGGTTCTCAGGAACCGAGTGTCCCTGACTTGCCTGTGTCCTGTGACAATTTTGAGAGTGAGCAGTGGCGAGACCCCACTCTTAAAACAGCACAGGAAAATATGATTGTTCTAAATGAGGTTTCCCAGGAGCCTGGTTCTGAGGAGAGGTTTCCTCATGCTGTCATGGACAATAGCCTATTGTATAGGGACACTGAAGTCCGGGGAGAGGTCGTGAGTCAGCTCCTAGTACCTGAACTATATAGAAGTATAGTGCTGGGGTTGTCACATAGTCACATATTGGAGGGACCAGATGGTGAAGTTAATGTTGTGGATGACATGTTAACTAAGGTTCCAGATCAGGATATGAATGAAAATGAATTGTATAACCCTGACAGTGAGCAGGATATGAATGAAAATGAATTGTATAACCCTGACAGTGAGCCAGATGTGGCTGAGGAAGTGGAGTATGGGACGGACGGTGGGGCTTCTGGGCATGTCTTGCCAGAAGAGCCTGAAAGTGGGGAACTGGAGAAAAGTGAAAAACCCCCTATACCTTCTGTGATAGTTGGTGACACATGGTCAGTGCACCAGGGACAGGAGGTACGTGAGTTTCTGAGGAAGAGTCAGCAGAAGTGTTCTGATGTGTCGGGTCGTACTTCTCTGGCCAGGCACTATATCGAAAATGAGCCCGGCCCTAAGGTCAAGATGAAACCGTGCAGGATACCCGAGGCCCGCAGAGAGTATAGGCCTGGGAGGGTACAGGGTAGTGCGGATGCTTCAGATGAAGAGAAAACTGATGTTGGCTATGACAGTGGTGAGGATGAAGCTGATGAGGGCCATGACTGGTCCAGAGTTCACTGTCTCTATTGGATTGTTGACCAGCCCTCCGGTCTGGGTGACCAGCCCTCCGGTCTGTCTACCCAGACAGCGATCCTAGAGCTAAACCCCCTGGAATGCTACAATAGATAGATAGATAGATAGACAGATAGATAGAACTACAGATAGATAGATAGATATAACTATAGATAGATATAACTATAAATAGATAGATATAACTATATATAGATAGATATAACTATAAATAGATAGATAGATATAACTATAGATAGATAGATATAACTATAGATAGATATTACCATAGATAGTTAGATAGATAGATAGATAGATAGATAGATAGATAGAACTATAGATAGATAGAGAGATATAACTATTAGTGTTGAGCGATATTGCTCGATATTTAAAAATATCGTATCGAAATTGTATCGCCGATATCACTAAATATCGTCGATATCCGATTTCGATACCGGAAGTCCCATGTAAGTCTATGGGAACAAAATATCGAAATTAAAAAAAACCATTCTTGCCTTGTTGGTTAATTGTACATGAAGGAAAACAACAAAGACTAATGTAGAATGTATTGGGGAAGGTTGAGGAGACATTAAAGGCATAGATGTTTAACCCAATCAAATGGAATAGCATTAATATATTTTTTTTAAAGATGTTCGGATTGACGAAGAACTTGACAATGTTGTTAACCTTTTTTCTATTTTGGCAAATATGTATGTTTCACAACTTCCATGCTCTTCACCTTTTTAACTTTTGCCAGTGCCACACTTTCTCCTTCATAATCTTCAGCAGCATCATCTTTCTCATCAAATTATTCTTCATCTTCACCATCTTAATCTTCTTCTTAAACTTCTTGCTATTCATGTTTTTGTTTACATTACTCATATTGTTATTATTAAACTAATTAATCTTCTTCATATTCAAATTATTCATCTTCTTCCTCTTCATCTTCTTCATCATATTCTTATTTGTGACAGAGATTCCTGTACTTGTAATCTGTAAAAGTATGAATTGTTCATCCTTCCGTTCTTGCTGTCACAAAAGATTTAAATTACAACAGTATTTGTCCGTGTTCAGTTTAGCCTGCAGCAGCAGGCATTTTCCAGGGGCACCACGAGGAGGAACGGACTCACCCCCATACACTGCTTAGTCTTCTTCTGCTTAGAATTTAGAGCATATATTTTGCTCTTCATTTTGGTCTTATACTTAATGTTCTTCTGCTTTTTGATCTTTTGCTTATTGTTCTTCTGTCTCTTGTTCTGTATCTTGTAGTTTGTCTTAACCTTCTTTGTCCTGTTGGTGATCTTCTTCTTGGTAATCTTTTATTTTTTCTTTGTGATGGTGTTCAGGCTGGTTGGCTTCATGCTCGTCGTCCTTGTTGTCGTCATCTTCTTCTGGGTGGTCTTTAATGTCGTCTAATTTCCGAGAAAACAGCTGACGTTACTGGAACCCTGACGGGTATCAGATGGAGCAAGAGACAATGGAAGTAACAAGGACCAGCTGACTGTGCTGGACCCGGACGGGTAGCAGAAGGAAAAGAGGCAATGTCACAACCGAGTACTAGCTGACGTTACTGTGACACGGTTACTAAGCAGGAGGTACCTGTGCTCCAAAGCACTACCAAGGACCAGCAGACGTTGCTGGAACTCGGATTACGGAGATGGAGGCACCTAGGCCAAAGGCACTGGGGAGAACCACTTGACGGTACTAGACCCCGGACGGGTAGCAGAAGGAAAAGAGGCAATGTCACAACCGAGTACCAGCTGACGTTACTGTGACACGGTTACTAAGCAGGAGGTACCTGTGCTCCAAAGCACTACCAAGGACCAGCAGACGTTGCTGGAACTCGGATACGGAGATGGAGGCACCTAGGCCAAAGGCACTGGGGAGAACCACTTGACGGTACTGGACCCCGGACGGGTAGCAGAAGGAAAAGAGGCAATGTCACAACCGAGTACCAGCTGACGTTACTGTGACACGGTTACTAAGCAGGAGGTTACCTGTGCTCCAAAGCACTACCAAGGACCAGCAGACGTTGCTGGAACTCGGATACGGAGATGGAGGCACCTAGGCCAAAGGCACTGGGGAGAACCACTTGACGGTACTGGACCCCGGACGGGTAGAAGAACGCACCCATGAAAATGTAAGTTGACAGGACGCAAGCCGTCCGCAGTTACAGAATCACACAGTCCTACAGTGGGTGCTTATCCTATTGTCACAATGGAAACCGCCTTTATTTACATATCCCACAGCACACATAGGAATCACCTAAACTGCAGGCACCATAGAGTCGGCTAACCCGAATGCAACACGACAGCACAACTTATTGGAGGATAATTGACGTTCACACTGCCAGGAAAACAGCTGTCGTGCTGTAACCAGGCTGGCCAGGAGTCAGTACCCCTGCCAATTACTTACGAGCAACAAATGGCGGTGTTGTAGCCCAGGGAGTAGAGTTCAGGTGGTAGAAAGATGAACATAACCGGAGACATGGAAAACGTTGCCAAACAGTTATTTAATCTGAAAACGGACAGGCAAATTCAGGTGAGATCCATGCCTTGTTCATTTTCAGAAAAGTAAGCCGGTCTACATTCTCTGAGGATAGTCGCATGCGACGGTCTGTTACTACACCACCTGCAGCACTAAAGACACGCTCAGATAATACACTGGCAGCAGGGCAAGCCAGCACTCCAATGCATACTGGCTAAGCTCTGGCCATGTATCCAACTTAGAGACCCAAAATTTGAAAGGGGAAGAGGCATCTGGGAGTACACTTAGAGGGAAAGCCAAGTAGTCTGTCACCATCTTACGGAAACGTTTCTTCCTGGTGACTGGAGCCGTCTCGGATGGTGTAGACCTTGCTGGCGCTGTCACGAAACTTTGCCACATTTGTAACATACAGTTCTTGCCCTGTGCAGAGGCGCTGCTTCTGCTCCCTCTTGTTGTAGAGGTGTCTACACTGCCTCGACGCACAGAGCTGCTTTGTAAAGCAGTAGCAGCAGCAGCAGCATCTCTCTCGGCTGGAATGTACAACAGTATGGATTGCACCAGTGTGTCTTGGTACTCCTGCATTTTACGGTCCCGGTTCACCGGTGTGATGAGGGTTTGTAAGTTGTCCCGGTAGCGAGGGTCTAGGAGGGTGTACACCCAATAATCTGACGTGCTGAGAATGTGGGCGATGCGGCGGTCGTTTCTCAGGCACTGCAGCATGAAATCAACCATGTGCTGCAGACTCCCAACTGGCCAACAAAGGCTGTCCTCTGGAAGAGGCGTCATCTCTGTCTCCTCTGCATCACCCCACCCTCGCTCTACATACTGACTACAGCATTGTGTACCTTCCTCTGTAGGGATTTCTTCCTCCTCCATTGACTCCTCCTCATCCTCCTCACAAAGTGAGCCCTGCCCAGCCCTTTGTGAGGAACCACGTTGCGCTGACTGTCCTGAAGGTAATTGAATTTGTGACTCCTCATCCTCCACCTGTTTCAAAACCTCTTCCTTTAGTGCTTTCAGTGATTTCTGAAGCAGGCAGATAAGGGGGACAGTCATGCTGACTAGTGCATCATCTGCACTCGCCATCCGCGTTGAGACATCAAACGCACGCAAAAACGTCGCAGATGTCCTTCATAGAGGCCCACTCAGTAGTGGTGAAGTGGTGAATGGCGCAAATTGCGAGTTGATTGCGCCTGTTGCAGCTGATACTCCATTACTGCTGGCTGCTGCTCACACAACCGCTCCAACATATGTAACGTGGAATTCCACCTGGTGGGTACGTCACATATGATGCGATGTTCAGGAAGGCAAAATCTGACTTGCAGAGCTGCAATGCGCGATCTGGCCATGCTGGAACGTCGCAAGTGAGCGCACTCTAGGCGGACCTTGTGCAGCAGTGCATCAAGATCCGGATAGTCCCTCAAAAACCTCTGCACGACCAAGTTGAGCACATGTGCCAGACATGGTATGTGAGTGAGGTTGCCAAGGCCCAGAGCTGCCACCAGATTTCGGCCATTGTCACACACTACCAAGCCTGGCTGGAGATTAGCTGACAAAAAACCACACGTCGCTCTCCTGCTTGATGGCATCCCAGAGCTCTGCGCTGTGTGGCTTCGATTCCCATGGGAATTAATTTCAGGACGGCCTGTTGACGTTTGGCCACGGCTGTGCTCATATCGGTCGCAACAGGTAAGCGTTCACGGGTCCATGTGGAGGTATACCGTGACGGCTCGTGCAGCGATGATTCTGAGGAACTGGAGTAGGAGGAGGAATCAATGTGCACAGACTGGATTCCTGCAATCCTTGGAGTTGGCAGAACACGTACAGCGCCACTGGCAAGATCTGTACCCGGCTCCACAACATTGACCCAATGGGCAGTGAGGGAAAAGTATCGTCCCTGGCCATGGGTACTGGTCC
>JARQOD010003642.1:0-62750 GCA_033576555.1 Oophaga sylvatica
CACCAGTGGAATTCCACGTTACATATGTTGGAGCGGTTTGTGTGAGCAGCAGCCAGCAGTAATGGAGTATCAGCTGCACAGGCCAATCAACTCGCAATTTGCGCCGTTCACACTTCACCACTACTGAGTGGCCTCTATGAAGGACATCTGCGACGTTTTGCGTGCGTTTGATGTCTCAACGCGGATGGCGAGTGCAGATAATGCACTAGTCAGCATGACTGTCCCCCTTATCTGCCTGCTTCAGAAATCACTGAAAGCACTAAAGGAAGAGGTTTTGGAAGAGGTGGAGGATGAAGGAGTCACAAATTCAATTACCTTCAGGACAGTCAGCGCAACGTGGTTCCTCACAAAGGGCTGGGCAGGGCTCACTTTGTGAGGAGGAGGAGGAGGAGTCAATGGAGGAGGAAGAAATCCCTACAGAGGGAGGTACACAACGCTGTAGTCAGTATGTAGAGCGAGGGTGGGTGATGCAGAGGAGGCAAGATGACGCCTCTTCCAGAGGACAGCCTTTGTTGGCCAGTTGGGAGTCTGCAGCACATGGTTGATTTAATGCTTCAGTGCCTGAGAAACGACCGCCGCATCGCCCACATTCTCAGCACGTCAGATATTGTTGTACACCCTCCTAGACCCTCGCTACCGGGACAACTTACAAACCCTCATCACACCGGTGAACCGGGAACGTAAAATGCAGGAGTACCAAGACACACTGGTGCAATCCATACTGTTTGACATTCCAGCCGAGAGAGCTGCTGCTGCTGCTACGCTTTACAAAGCAGCTCTGTGCGTCGAGGCAGTGTAGACACCTCTACAACAAGAGGGAGCAGAAGCAGCGCTTGCACAGGGCAAGAACTGTATGTTACAAATGTGGCAAAGTTTTGTGACAGCGCCAGCAAGGTCTACACCATCCGAGACGGCTCCAGTCACCAGGAAGAAACGTTTCCGTAAGATGGTGACAGACTACTTGGCTTTCCCTCTAAGTGTACTCCCAGATGCCTCTTCCCCTTTCAAATTTTGGGTCTCTAAATTGGATACATGGCCAGAGCTTACCAGTATGCATTGGAGGTGCTGGCTTGCCCTGCTGCCAGTGTATTATCTGAGCGTGTCTTTAGTGCTGCAGTGGTGTAGTAACAGACCGTCGCATGCGACTATCCTCAGAGAATGTAGACCGGCTTACTTTTCTGAAAATGAACAAGGCATGGATCACACCTGAATTTGCTGTCCGTTTTCAGATTAAATAACTGTTTGGCAACGTTTTCCATGTCTCCTGTTATGTTCATCTTTCTACCACCTGAACTCTACTCCCTGGGCTACAACACCACCATTTGTTGCTCGTAAGTAATTGGCAGGGGTACTGACTCCTGGCCAGCCTGGTTACAGCACGACAGCTGTTTCCTGCAGTGTGAACGTCAATTATCCTCCAATAAGTTGTGCGTCGTGTTGCATTCGGGTTAGCCGACTCTATGGTGCCTGCAGTTTAGGTGATTCCTATGTGTGCTGGGGATATGTAAATAAAGGCGGTTTCCATTGTGACAATAAGATAAGCACCCACTGTAGGACTGTGTGATTCGGTAACTGCGGACGGCTTGCGTCCTGTCAACTTACATTTTCATGGGTGCGTTCTTCTACCCGTCCGGGTTCAGTACCGTCAAGTGGTTCTCCCCAGTGCTTTTGGCCTAGTGCCTCCATCTCCGTATCCGAGTTCCAGCAACGTCTGCTGGTCCTTGGTAGTGCTTTGGAGCACAGGTACCTCCTGCTTAGTAACCGTGTCACAATAACGTCAGCTGGTACTCGTTTGTGACATTGCCTCTTTTCCTTCTGCTACCCGTCCGGGGTCCAGTACCGTCAAGTGGTTCTCCCCAGTGCTTTTGGCCTAGGTGCCTCCATCTCCGTATCTGAGTTCCAGCAACGTCTGCTGGTCCTTGGTAGTGCTTTGGAGCACAGGTACCTCCTGCTTAGTAACCGTGTCACAGTAACGTCAGCTGGTACTCGGTTGTGACATTGCCTCTTTTCCTTCTGCTACCCGTCCGGGTTCCAGCACAGTCAGCTGGTCCTCGTTACTTCCATTGTCTCTTGCTCCATCTGATACCCGTCAGGGTTCCAGTAACGTCAGCTGTTTCTCGGAAATTAGACGACCTTAAAGACCACCCAGAAGAAGATGACGACAACAAGGACAACGAGCATGAAGCCAACCAGCCTGAACACCATCACAAAGAAAAAATAAAATATTACCCAGAAGAAGATCACCAACAGGACAAAGAAGGTTAAGACAAACTACAAGATACAGAACAAGAGACAGAAGAACAATAAGCAAAAGATCAAAAAGCAGATGAACATGAAGTATAAGACCAAAATGAAGAGCAAAATATATGCTCTAAATTCTAAGCAGAAGAAGACTAAGCAGTGTATGGGGTGAGTCCGTTCCTCCTCGTGGTGCCCCTGGAAAATGCCTGCTGCTGCTGCAGGCTAAACTGAACACGGACAAATACTGTTGTAATTTAAATCTTTTGTGACAGCAAGAACGGAAGTGTAACGGGTCAGGTAGGTGGAACCTCTGAGCTTTATTTATACAAGAAGGTTATACTTGTAAGAGAGCGGGTGGCGCCCAGGGAGACGGACAGGAAGTCACGGCAAGTGACGGGGCAGTCTCTGGTTATACGGAAAGGATCACGGCAAGTGACCGGGCAGTCCTCTGGATTGACAGGCAGGTTGTCACGCAAGTGACCGGGCAGTCTCTGGATAGACAGGCAGGTTTGTCACGGCAAGTGACCGGGGCAGTCTCTGGATTGACAGGCAGGTTGTCACGGCAAGTGACCGGGGCAGTCTCTGGATTGACAGGCAGGTTGTCACGGCAAGTGACCGGGGTAGTCTCTGGATAGACAGGCAGGTTGTCACGGCAAGTGACCGGGGCAGTCTCTGGATTGACAGGCAGGTTGTCACAGCAAGTAACCGGGCAGTCTCTAGATGGACAGGTATATACGACCTGAGATGGTGAAGCCTCCCGGTAGGCTAGCAGGCAGATGGCGGATGGACACTCCCAAGTGAGCAGGCGAGAGTCTCTGGAACAGCCGGGGATCACCGCTTGTGACGTCCGAACCTCCGGGTAGGGCTGCAGTCAGATGGCAGATGATCGCTCCCAAGTGAGCAGGCAAGAGTCTCTGGAATAGCCGGGATCACCGCTTGTGACGTCCGAACCTCCGGGTAGGGCTGCAGTCAGATGGCAGATGATCGCTCCCAAGTGAGCAGGCAAGAGTCTCTGGAATAGCCGTGGATCACCACTTGTGACGTCCGAACCTCCGGTAGACTTGCGGACAGGTAGCATACAGCAAACGGGCAGGAAACAGCAGGTAACTGGTAACGGGACCTGAGGGCTGAAGCAGAGTGAAACAGTGCAACAACAACATTGCTCGGGCACCTCCATTAAGGAGGAAGCCCTTAATATAGGGTGGAGTCCTCCGCATTGGCCGGGACTTATTGAAAAATGCGCGTGGCTCCTTTAAGAGCGGGGGAGGGCGCGGACCGGCGCGCCCTAAGTCCAGCAGCAGGGAAGGAGCGCGCGGTCCCCAGCAGGGCGGAAGGAGGACGCTGAGGAAGGGTAAGGGGGGCGACGTCCCTGCCTGGCAGAGGACGCTGCTGCAGGGGAACAGCGTCCCTGCCTGGCAGAAGGCAGGACGCCGACGCTACAGTACCCCCCCTCTAGGCCCCCCCCTCTTTAGGCCAGAAAGAAATTTAGCTAGGATGAGAGGGGCATGGATGTTCTCCCGAGGCTCCCACTTTCTCTCCTCAGGACCAAACCCCTTCCAATCCACCAAAATATAAGTCTTTCTTCCTACCCTTTTGGTGGCCAGAATGTTCTCTATCTCAAATTCATCGTCAGCAGACACTGGAGCAGGAGGTGTACCTGTAGACTTGAAAAAAGAGTTAAGTACCACCGTTTGAGGAGAGATACATGGAAAGAGTTAGGAATGCGCAAATTGGCCGGAGTTTCAATTTATAGGACACCGGGTTGATCTGACTGATGATCTCAAAGGGACCGATGAACCGAGGGCCTAACTTGTAGGAAGGAATCTTGAGCCGGACATACTTGGACGAAAGCCAGACCTTATCCCCAGGACGGAATTGAGGAGGATCCAGACGTCTTTTGTCAGCATGTCTCTTCATACGCTCGGATGACTGAATGAGTGCGGATCTGGTACTCTCCCATATGGAGGAAAATTCTCTAACCAGAGATTCCGCAGCTGGATTGTCCACAGAGATGGTGACAGGAACAGGGATCCGAGGGTGCTGACCGAAGACTACAAAAAACGGAGACTTGGAGGAAGATTCGCTCTCGTGATTATTGTAAGAGAATTCGGCCCAAGGCAGGAGCTCCACCCAGTCAGAATGGTGGGCATTAACGAAGTGCCGGAGATAACTGGTCAGATTCTGATTGATTCGCTCAACTTGTCCATTGGACTGCGGGTGGTAAGCGGAGGAGAAATCCAAGGTGAAGTCTAACAACTTACAAGTGGCTCTCCAGAAACGTGAGGTGAACTGTACCCCACGATCCGACACAATGTGACGAGGCAGACCATGGAGACGGAAGATGTGGCGGATAAAGTCTTTAGCCAACTCGGGTGCAGACGGAAGTCCTGGCAGAGGAATGAAGTGAGCCATCTTGGAAAAGTGGTCAGCGACCACCCAAATGACCGTACAACCGGCAGAAATGGGCAGATCTGTTATGAAGTCCATGGCTATATGCTGCCAGGGGGCAGCGGGTACAGGAAGCGGAAGAAGACGGCCGGCAGGCAGGTGTCTCGGAACTTTGTTGCGGGCACAGGAGACACAGGCAGATACAAAGTCTATTACGTCCTTGTGCAGGGTAGGCCACCAATAATGCCGGTTATGAGTTGGAGGGTCTTTTCTGACCAGCGTGGCCAGCTAGTTTAGACGAATGACCCCAGTGTAGGATTCTCTTCCGGTCGGTTACTGATACGAACGTCTTACCAGGAGGGAGACGATTTAGACTCACGGGAGCCACCCGCATCACTCTGGCGGGATCGATGATATGTTTAGGTTCTTCCTCGAGATCTGACACCAGGAAAGACCGGGACAAGGCATCAGCCTTGACGTTCTTGTCAGCCGGGCGAAAATGCAAGAAAATCGAAGCGGGCAAAAAACAAGGACCACCGGGCTTGGCGAGGGTTAAGTCTCTGAGCATGCTGGAGGTAAGCCAGATTCTTGTGGTCCGTGTAAATGATTACCGGATGAAGAGCCCCCTCGAGTAGGTAACGCCACTCCTCCAATGCCAACTTGATGGCCAATAACTCTCGTCTCCTATGGAGTAGTTGCGCTCGGAGGAGGAGAAGAGTTTGGAGAAGAAGCCGCAGGATACCATCCTCCCGGATGAAGATTTTTGAGTGAGTACCGCTCCGGCTCCAGAGGAGGAAGCGTCCACCTCCAGGAAGAACTGCTTGTTGCCGTCCGGGCGATGCAGCACTGGAGCGGAAGAGAAGGCCTGTTTTAAGGAAAGAAAGGCCTCCCCCTGCTTCGACGTCCACTGTTCGGGGTTAGCATCCTTGCGGGTGAGCGCGGAGATTGGAGCAGTCCTGGAAGAGAAGTGCGGTATGAAGAGGCGGTAATAGTTGGCGAATCCAGGAACCGCTGAATGGCCTTCAACCCCTCCGTCGAGGCCACTTCTCGATGGCAGACAGTTTCTCCGGATCCATTCGTAGGCCTGTCTGAGAAATGATGTAGCCCAAAAATGGAAGCGAGGTCTGCTCAAAGAGGCACTTCTCATATTTGGCGAAGAGGTGATTCTGCCTGAGCCTGAGCAGAACCTGACGAACATCCCTCCGGTGAGACTGGAGGTCCGGAGAGAAGACCAAGATATCGTCTAGGTACACCACAACGCAAGAGTAGAGGAGGTCCCGAAAGATGTCATTGACCAACTCCTGAAAGACTGCTGGAGCATTACAGAGACCAAAGGGCATCACCAAATACTCGTAGTGGCCGTCCCGGGTGTTGAATGCCGTCTTCCATTCATCTCCCCGACGGATATGAACCAGGTTGTATGCCCCACGAAGATCCAGTTTGGTGAAGATTCTCGCCCCTCTAAGTCGATCAAACAATTCTGGAATGAGCGGAAGAGGGTATTTATTCTTCACCGTGATCAAATTTAAGCCTCTGTAGTCAATACAGGGACGGAGAGATCCGTCTTTCTTTTTTACGAAGAAGAAACCTGCTCCCGCTGGGAGGTAGATTTCCGGATGAATCCTTTGGCCAAGTTCTCCTCGATATATTCGGACATCGACCTGGTCTCGGCAGCGGACAATGGGTAAATACGCCCACGGGGAGGCGTAGTACCAGGTAGCAGGTCGATCGGGCAATCATACGGTCTGTGTGGGGGTAATGTCTCTGCTTCCTTTTTATTAAAGACATCAGCGAAAGACCAATATGGAATAGGGAGTCCTGGTAGATTAGCAGGTGTAGGAGAAGGACGGACAGGATGAACAGGCACCAGACACGTTTGATGACAGTCCTGTCCCCAGCGAAGAATCTCTCCAGTCTGCCAGTCGAGCACGGGTGCATGCTTTTGGAGCCAAGGCAGACCTAGTAAGAAAGCGTGAGAGAGTCCAGGTAGAACATGTAATGAGATACTCTCAGAATGTAACATTCCCACCTGCAGGGTTATAGCCTCGGTGATAAGCTGGATGGGACGTGGTAGAAGACCCCCATCTACAGCAGCAACAGATACTGGTTCAAGCAGAGGTTTGGTGGGAATGCGATATTTCTCTACCAGAGCCTGTGAAACGAGATTCCCAGCTGCTCCAGAATCAAGTTGGGCTAGTTCGAAGTAACGGGTCTCACCGAGGAGAATTGAGACAGACAGCAGCAGAGATGAAGAGGATTTATTCTTGTCTAGGTGGACCTCTCCGAGCGAACCTAGACACAGGCGTTTCCCGACCTCTCTGGGCAGGTACGGATCCGGGTGCTCCTTACTGCCACAGTAGAAGCAACTCCCCTCAGCACGGCGTGAGTCCTGACGGGCTTTGACCATCTTGGTCTGGTCGACCTGCATGGGCTCTGCCGGGGGCACTTGAGGAGATACGGAAGGAGTTACAGGTCTCTGAAATGAAGGAGCTAGGCGAGGAAACCTTCTCTCACGGGTGACCTCTTTGGCTCGCTCCTGGAACCGTAGATCAATTCGATTGGCCAGAGTTATTAGGTCATCGAGAGAGGTTGGAATGTCCCGACCGGCAAGTTCATCTTTAATGCGGCCGGATAGGCCCTCCCAGAAGACAGCTATCAAAGCGTCATTATCCCAAGCCAGCTCTGAGGCAAGGGTACGAAACCTTATGGCATATTGACCCACGGTGAGACTCTCCTGACGAAGACACAGCAGAGATGATGCAGAGGAGGTCTTCCGTCCGGGTTCATCGAATACCTTCCGGAAGGCTAAGAGAAAAGCAGACAGGTTAGACACCAGAGGATCTTCTCTTTCCCAAAGAGGATTTAGCCAGGCCAGGGCCTCTCCGGTGAGATGTGACATGATGAAGGCAATTTTGGCCCGGTCAGAGTTAAACTGGTGTGCCAGGAGTTCAAAATGCAGGGTACATTGGTTGATGAAACCCCGAGCCAGAGCAGGGTCGCCTCCAAACCGAGGAGGAGCTGAAAGTCGAGGTCCTGGAATAGAAACCACGGAGTTGGTAAGCAGCGGAACTGCCGGATTGCGAGTCATGGTGCTCGCGGTGGTTGTCGGGGAAGTATTCAGAGTGTCCAGGCGGGAATTAACACACCGCAGATGACCCAGGATGGACTCCTGTTGAGACCTCTGACGAGACAGTTCATGACACAGGTCAGATAGCGAAGGGGTTTGGGTGCCACCGGGTTCCATGGCCCGAGCAAACTGTAACGGGTCAGGTAGGTGGAACCTCTGAGCTTTATTTAAACAAGAAGGTTATACTTGTAAGAGAGCGGGTGGCGCCCAGGGAGACGGACAGGAAGTCACGGCAAGTGACGGGGCAGTCTCTGGTTATACGGGAAAGGATCACGGCAAGTGACCGGGGCAGTCTCTGGATTGACAGGCAGGTTGTCACGGCAAGTGACCGGGGCAGTCTCTGGATAGACAGGCAGGTTGTCACGGCAAGTGACCGGGGCAGTCTCTGGATTGACAGGAAGGTTGTCATGGCAAGTGACCGGGGCAGTCTCTGGATTGACAGGCAGGTTGTCACGGCAAGTGACCGGGGTAGTCTCTGGATAGACAGGCAGGTTGTCACGGCAAGTGACCGGGGCAGTCTCTGGATTGACAGGCAGGTTGTCACAGCAAGTAACCGGGGCAGTCTCTAGATGGACAGGTATATACGACCTGAGATGGTGAAGCCTCCCGGTAGGCTAGCAGGCAGATGGCGGATGGACACTCCCAAGTGAGCAGGCGAGAGTCTCTGGAACAGCCGGGGATCACCGCTTGTGACGTCCGAACCTCCGGGTAGGGCTGCAGTCAGATGGCAGATGATCGCTCCCAAGTGAGCAGGCAAGAGTCTCTGGAATAGCCGGGGATCACCGCTTGTGACGTCCGAACCTCCGGGTAGGGCTGCAGTCAGATGGCAGATGATCGCTCCCAAGTGAGCAGGCAAGAGTCTCTGGAATAGCCGTGGATCACCACTTGTGACGTCCGAACCTCCGGGTAGACTTGCGGACAGGTAGCATACAGCAAACGGGCAGGAAACAGGCAGGTAACTGGTAACGGGACCTGAGGGCTGAAGCAGAGTGAAACAGTGCAACAACAACATTGCTCGGGCACCTCCATTAAGGAGGAAGCCCTTAATATAGGGTGGAGTCCTCCGGCATTGGCCGGGGACTTATTTGAAAAATGCGCGCGGCTCCGTTAAGAGCGGGGGAGGGCGCGGACGCGCGCCCTAAGTCCAGCAGCAGGGAAGGAGCGCGCGGCCCCAGCAGGGCGGAAGGAGGATGCTGAGGAAGGGTAAGGGGGCGACGTCCCTGCCTGGCAGAGGACGCTGCTGCAGGGGAACAGCGTCCCTGCCTGGCAGAAGGCAGGGACGCCGACGCTACAGGAAGGATGAACAATTCATACTTTTACAGATTACAAGTACAGGAATCTCTGTCACAAATAAGAATATGATGAAGAAGATGAAGAGGAAGAAGATGAAGAATTTGAATATGAAGAAGATTAATTAGTTTAATAATAATAATATGAGTAATGTAAACAAAAACATGAATAGCAAGAAGTTTAAGAAGAAGATTAAGAAGGTGAAGATGAAGAATAATTTGATGAGAAAGATGATGCTGCTGAAGATTATGAAGGAGAAAGTGTGGCACTGGCAAAAGTTAAAAAGGTGAAGAGCATGGAAGTTGTGAAACATACAGTCATGGCCAAAAGTTTTGAGAATGACACAAATATTATATTTTCACATGATCTGCTGCCCTCTGGTTTTTATGTGTGTTTGACAGATGTTTTTATCACAGACAGAAATATAATAATTGCAAACATATGAGTAACAAAAGGTTATATTGACAGTTAGAATGAGTTAATGCAGCAAGTCAATATTTGCAGTGTTGACCCTTCTTCAGGACCTCTGAAATTCTCCCTGGCATGCTCTCAATCAACTTCTGGACCAAATCCTGACTGATAGCAGTCCATTCTTGCACAATCAATGCTTTCATTTTGTCAGAATTTTTAGGTTTTTGTTTGTCCACCCGTCTCTTGATGATTGACCACAAGTTCTCAATGGGATTAAGATCTGGGAGTTTCCAGGCCATGGACCCAAAATCTCTATGTTTTGTTCCCTGAGCCATTTAGTTATCACCTTTGCTTTATGGCAAGGTGCTCCATCATGCTGGAAAAGGCATTGTTGACCGCTAAACTGCTCTTGGAGGGTTGGGAGAAGTTGCTCTTGGAGGACATTCTGGTACCATTCTTTATTCATGGCTGTGTTTTTAGGCAAGACTGTGAGAGAGCCGATTCCCTTGGCTGAGAAACAACCCCACACATGAATGGTTTCAGGATGCTTAACAGTTGACATGAGACAAGACTGGTGGTAGCGCTCACCTTGTCTTCTCCGAATGAGGCGTTTTCCTGATGTCCCAAACAATCGAAAAGGGGATTCATCAGAGAAAATAACTTTACCCCAGTCCTCAGCAGTCCACTGCCTGTTCCTTTTGCAGAATATCAGTCTGTCCATGATGTTTTTTTCTGGAGAGAAGTGGCTTCTTTGCTGCCCTCCTTGAGACCAGGCTTTGCTCCAAGAGTCCTGCCTCACAGTGCGTGCAGATGCACGCACACCTGCCTGCTGCCATTCCTGAGCAAGCTCTGCACTGCTGGTAGCCCGATCCCGCAGTTGAAACACTTTTAAGAGATGGTCCTGGTGCTTGCTGGTCTTTCTTGGGCACCCTGGAGCCTTTTTGGCAACAATGGAACCTCTCTCCTTGAAGTTCTTGATGATGCGATAGATTGTTGACTGAGGTGCAATCTTTCTAGCTGCGACACTCTTCCCTGTTAGGCCATTTTTGTGCATTGCAATGATGACTGCACGTGTTTCTTTAGAGATAACCATGGTTAACAGAAGAGAAACAATGATGCCAAGCACCAGTCTCCTTTTAAAGTGTCCAGTGGTGTCATTCTTACTTAATCATGACAGATTGATCTCCAGCCATGTCCTCATCAACACCCACACCTGTGTTAATGGAGCAATCACTGAAAAGAGGTTAGCTGGTCCTTTTAAGGCAGGGCTGCAATGATGTTGAAATGTGTTTTGGGGGATAAAGTTCATTTTCTAGCCAAATATTGACTTTGCAAGTAATTGCTGTTAAGCTGATCACTCTTTATAACATTCTGGAGTATATGCAAATTGCCATTAGAAAAAGTGAAGCAGTAGACTTTTTAAAAATTAATATTTGTGTCATTCTCAAAACTTTTGGCCATGACTGTACATATTTGCCAAAATAGAAAAAAGGTTAACAACATTGTCAATTTGTTAGTCAATCCAAACGTATTTCCCAAAAAAAATATATTAATGCTATTCCAATGCATTGGGTTAAACATGTATGCCTTTATTGTCTCCTCAACCTCCCCCAATACATTCTACATTAGTCTTTGTTGTTTTCCTTCATGTACAATTAACCAACAAGGCAAGAATGGGTTTTTTTAATGTCGATATTTGGTTCCCATAGACTTACATTGGACTTCCGGTATCGGAATCGGATATCGACGATATTTAGTGATATCGGCGATACCATTTCGATACGATATTTTTAGATATCGAGCAGTATCGCTCAACACTACTGAGGACCTCGGTCACAAACAATCCTATCAGGCATACCATGCAGACGGAAAACGTGACGGATAAATAATGATGCCAGAAACCGGGAAGAAGGAACCCTAGGAAGAGGTAACAGGTGGACCATCTTTGAAAAATGGTCAGAAACCACCCATATGGTCATTATTACCCTGGGATTTAGGTAACTCATCCATGAAATCCATCCCAATCAGCTCCCAAGGTCTATCCGCCACGGGTAACGGATGTACAAGACCTGCAGGACTCTGATGTGATGATTTATTTCTTGCGCAGGAAATACATACTTGAACGTATTATTTAAAGTCCTGGGACAACCGAGGCCACCAATAGGAACGTTGGAGGAACTCAGTTTTGCGTTTAATTCCAAAATGACCTCCAATCTTAGAGGCATGTGCCCATGAGAGCACCTCATTTTGTAAATTCGGAGGAACAAAGTTCTTCCCGGGTGGAACCTGGTCTAGTCACCGGTGCCACCATTCGCATACTCTCAGGAGGAACGATAAGCCTGGGCTCGTCATCGTCCTCCGTCGCATCGATTGACCGAGGCAGAGCATTCGCTCGTGGATTCTTCTCCCCTTTTAGAAATTTAATAGTGAAATTGAATTGGGCAACAAAGAGGGACCACCGAGCCTGCTTTGGGTTGAGACGCTGCGCCGTCTGCAGGTATGAGAGGTTTTTATGATCGAAATACACTACAAACGGATGTTTAGCTCCCTCCAAAAGATGCCTCCATTCAACAAAAGCCAATTTTATTGCAAGTAACTCTTTATCCCCAATAGTATAATTCCTCTCCGCTGGAAAAAAGGTCTTGGAGAAGAAGAAACACGGTCTCCACCAACCCTGTCCATTCTTTTGGGACAGAACAGCACCTGCTCCTACAGAAGAGGCGTCGACCTCCAGACAGAATGGCTTATTAACATCTGGCCGATGTAGGACGGGATCTTTTGAGAAATAACACTTAATCTCCCGGAAATCACTAAATATCGTCGATATCCGATTCCGATACCGGAAGTCCCATGTAAGTCTATGGGAACAAAATATCGCAACTAAAAAAACACTTTCTTTCGTTGTAAACACAAAATATACACACATAGAATACATATATATATATATATATATACATGTCATTGTGACATATATATATACATATATTTATAGTTTATACACTTCTACATAGTAAAATACACTCTGATTCAATTACCGGGTAAAGCCGTGACATACCCCATAGAAGTCGACGGGCTCGGTGCCGAGTACCCCCAAAACCTCTGGCTCTGTGCGACTCAACTTGGGCGTCACAAACAGGATTCTGTAGCTCGCTATAAGCGAGTCCTGTGTGCCTGAATTGAACTGGTTTTGTGCTTGAGAATTGCTAAAATCATCAGAGAATGTATTTGCCATTTTTCCGCCATATCTGCGTCACGACGAGGCACTGGTGAAGAAGAAGGGCGTGCTCTTCGTGGGTGTACACTCACTCAGTGGCGCGAAAACGATGGCCGACCACTCTAAATGGTACTGCAATGTAAGATCGTGCCCCACAGCTCTTGAGTTCCGCCTCCTCATCCTCCTCAGTGTGCGGAAACTAACACGAAGGTCCCGCCTCACTACAAAAGAGGGGCCCTCTCCAGATGCTAATGACACATGTGACTTGGCAGAGATGGCTAATGGACACGAGCAGAAGTGTGAAGGGATGGAGCAGTCAGAGCTCTCCCCCCACGGAAGCGACCCGATCACCACGGAACCACCGTTGGGCACCCGGCCTGGAAACCCTCCTACGCTGCAAGAAGCGGAGGATACCCTAAGAGGCCTGGCTGGCACCGGGAGGAGGTCGCCAGGATGGAAGCCAGCTGGCGTGCCCTAAAACTAAACTTGGAGCGGCGCCAATCCCTCTTACCTGAAGTGTCTGTACCGGAAAGTGAGGCACCCGTTCTAGTAGAGGAGTCCGTGCGGGCATCCCAGCCCTTGCAATGTTATCCGGTTGACGTTGTCGCAGTGGAGGTACCCATTCCTGCAAAAAACGCTGCACCGGCAGCACCCCAGATCCCGCTGTCTGCCCCCGTCGCTGAGACAGAAGAAGCGACACCCGTCCTCATGGAGGAGGCCGCGCAGGCACCAGAGGTCTACCTGTCTGTACCGGAGCCCCGACTGTCATCTGTTCCAGAGCCGGCTGCTTCCTCCGCAGGTGAGCGCCGCCAGGACTGTCGGGCGCCAGGAGAGCTGCCGCAAACCGGACATCGTAAGCTGCAGTTTGATGGTGGAGACATGGAGATGCTGGTGGAGGAGAATTACAACCGGCGTCAGGAGGAAGAGTGGAGACGTTGGGAGAGAGAAGCCGAGCGACAAAGGGAGCAGCGCGAATCCCAGAAGCTTCGCCAACGTCACATCGAGAAGGACCGGGCAGATAAGGACCGGATGAGAAAAGATAAAGGAACCCTGAGGGAGCGCGGCGTAAGGGTGCAGTACGGAGCTTTAAATTGAAAGCTGGTTGGGGCTTCATCCAGGAGCCTGGACTTTATTTAGAAGTGTTTGTGACCCGGCGGGACGTGGAGACTCACCTCCCAGAAGGACACCCGGGGGGGGACCTGTTGCCAGGAGACTTGGTAAGTTACACCCGACACTGGGGTTACAATGGATGGTATGCCCTAAATGTCACCAGGTGCGACCCCTGGTCCCCAGAGTGTCAGGAACCTGTGAGACCCTCGGAGCCTTCAGCCTCCCACATCCAGGCCTCTGCACAAGTGCCCACCCCACGCCGTAAATCTCCCCAGCCTCCTCAGCAGCCCCAGCTATGGACATGATAATGATAGCTGGCCCGTACCCGGCGCCTGTTAGGCCCCCTGGGGTTCGTTCAGTCCGGGACATAGGGCTCCAGACCCGGAGGGAGATGAAAGAGGTGGCCACACAGACACAGATAGCGGGTCACGACTTGACTGTACAGGCCACACGACGTCATCAGGTCCTGGTGGTCCTTGGTGTCTCGGATGTTTGGCAAGCATCAGAAGAGTACCAGGTGGTACCTCGAACACCCCTGCCAAAGAATTATAAATAACCCGGACAGGGTCCCTGTATGTAAATAGTTAAATTGTTGATGTACCCGGACGGGTGAATGTTCATAAAAAATTTTTTAATTTAATAAAAAAAACAACACAGTTTTCATTACTTTTATTACAGTCTCATCCTGCGACGCCATCGATCTCCTGTAAAAAAATGAAAAAAAAAAACAGCAGTATACCACCTGTCCGACGCAGTCCATAGTAACGAGTGTCCCACGACGATCCAGCTCTGCTACATCAGAATGACATCAGAGGCAGGCAGGCAGAGCCTGTCATCCCGGCGCAGCACAGCTGATTACCTGCTTCCCCGGCGGTGATGTCATCGGACTGGTTTACGGCCGGGATTACCCTGCAGTCACTGCAGTTATCGCGAAAAACTGCATGTGACCGCCAGGGAGAAGATAATGGCGGCCATCAAGCAGTCCAGGACGTGACCGCCGGAGATCTTCTGCCGGGTAAGTGCCACTGACTCCTGACAGACCCGACCGACGGACACTCACAGTGACAGTGACAAATCCGATTCCAGTATCCGATATGACGAAAATATCGGTACTCGGAATCGAAAGCCCGATACAGCTAATATCGGCCGATACCCGATATTTGCAGTATCGTATCGCTCAACACTACTCTGCGAACATCCTCTGTGGAGAGGTCCGGGGAGAAGATCATGATATTGTCAAGATATACTACCATGGAGGACAGTAGCAAATCTCGAAAGATATCATTGACGAAATCCTGAAAGACGGTGGGGGCATTGCATAACCTGAAGGGCATGACGAGGTACTAGTAGTGGCCATCACGAGTATTAAAGGCCATCTTCCACTCGTCGCCCTCACGGATTCGTATGAGGTTATAGGCACCACGCAGGTCTAACTTTGTGAAAATTTTAGCCCCTCGAAGCCTGTCGAAGAATTCAGAAATTAGGGGCAGGGATATTTGTTTTTGATGGTGATTGCGTTTAATCCCCTGTGATCTATACATGGATGCAGGTCACCTCCTTTCTTCTGGACGAAGAAGAACCCCTCTCCAGCAGGAGAGACCGATTTCCTGATAAACCTCCGAGCCAGGTTCCCCTTCATGTAATCGGACATAGCCTGGGTCTCGAGGAAAGACAGGGATAGACCCTACCGCGAGGAGGCTCTGATCCTGGGATCAGATCTATGGCGCAATCATACGGTCGGTGGGCAGGCAAGGTCTCTGCAGCCTTTTTAGAGAACACATCGGCATAGCTCCAGTATTGCTCTGGAAGCGCATCCATACCGACTGGAGGATCTAAGGCCACCATACACTGGGCAGAACACCTCTCACCCCAGAAATAAACTAACCACTAGTGTTGAGCATTCCGATACTGCAAATATCGGGTATCGGCCGATATTGGCTGTATCGGAATTCCGATTCCGAGTTCCGATATTTTCGTCTTATCGGATACCGGAATCGGGATTGTCACTGTCACTGTCAGTGTCCGTCGGTCGGGTCTGTCAGGAGTCAGCGGCACTTACCTGGCAGAAGATCTCCGGCGGTCACATCCCGGACTGCTTCATGGCCGCCATCTTCTTTCCCCGGCGGTCACATGCAGTTTCTCGCGATAACTGCAGTGACTGCTGGGTAATCCCGGCCGTAAAGCAGTCAGTCCGATGACGTCACCGCCGGGAAAGCAGGTAATCAGCTGTGCTGCGTTGCAATGACAGGCTCTGCCTGTCATTGCGATGTAGCAGAGCTGGATCGTCGTGGGACTGTCGTTATGGACTGCGTCGGACAGGTGGTATACTGTTGGTGTTTTTTTTTATTTTTTACAGGAGATCGATGGCGTCGCAGGAATGAGAGTACAATAAAAGAAATGAAAACTGTGTTGTCTCTTTTATTTCAATAAAATACTTTTTTCTTGCTGTGTCTTTTTTTATACATTTAATAACTTTGGGATTAATAATGGATCGGTGTCTTATTGACACCTCTCCATTATTAACCGGGCTTATTGTCACCGTGCAATCAACGGTGACAATAACCCCTTATTACCCCGCTTGCCACCGCTACAGGGCAAGTGGAAGAGCCGGGTAAAGTGCCACAATTGGCACATCTTTTGATGCGCCAAATGTGGGGCTGCTGTAGCCTGGTATTATCAGGCTGTTGAGGGCCAAAATCCATGGGCCTTGACAGTCTTTTAATACCAGGCCGCAGCAGTCTGCATTTTACTTGGCTGGTTAACAAAAATAGGGGGGATCCCCACGCCGTTTTTTTTTCGAGGGGATCCCCTATTTTTGTTAACCAGCCAAGCTAAGCAGACTGCTGTGGCCTGGTATTATCAGGCTTGCAAGGTCCATGGATATTGGATCCTTACCAGCCTGAAAAACCAGGCCTCAGCGGTCTGCTTCATCTGGCTGGTTAACAAAAATACGGGGGACCCCACGCCAATTTTTTTCGAGGGGATCCCCTATTTTTGTTAATCAGCCAAGATATGCAGACTGCTGTGGCCTGGTATTATCAGGCTGGCAAGGTCCATGGATCTTGGCTCCTTAACAGCCTGAAAATCCAGGCCTCAGCGGTCTGCTTCATCTGGCTGGTTAACAAAAATAGGGGGGACCCCACGCCAATTTTTTTCGAGGGGATCCCCTATTTTTGTTAATCAGCCAAGATATGCAGACTGCTGTGGCCTAGTATTATCAGGCTGGCAAGGTCCATGGATCTTGGCTCCTTAACAGCCTGAAAATCCAGGCCTCAGCGGTCTGCTTCATCTGGCTGGTTAAAAATAGGGGGACCCCACGCCATTTTTTTTTCGAAGGGAACCCCTATTTTTGTTAATCAGTTCCCTCTGACGTCACTGATTGTGTCCCTGGCTGACCTGAAGTGAAAGTGGAAAGCAATCAATTAAGCTTTCCACTTAAGGGCCCGTCTCACATAGCGATATCGCTACCGAGATCGCTGCTGAG
Organism: Oophaga sylvatica; assembly: GCA_033576555.1. NCBI lineage: Eukaryota > Metazoa > Chordata > Amphibia > Anura > Dendrobatidae > Oophaga > Oophaga sylvatica. Next base: position 17,266 of record JARQOD010003642.1, read on the forward strand.
TCACTAGTTTTGTGACGCAGCAGCGATCTCACCAGCGATATCGCTGTGTGTGACATTCAGCGACGATCAGCCCCCCTGCCGGGTATCGCTGATCGTCGCTGAAATGGACTCAGGACCTTTTTTTGATCGCTGGTTTCCCGCTGACAGGCACACATCGCTGCGTGTGACAGGCGGGAGACCAGCGATCCGCTGGTAACCAAGGTACACAGCGGGTTTCCAGGCGCGGGGCTGTGCCTAGAAACCCGCTGTGTACCTTGGATACCAGCGCCCTGATGCAGGGAGCTGGTATCCAAGGTACACAGCGGGTTTCCAAGCGCTGCGCGGTGCCTGGAAACCCGCTGTGTACCTTGGTTACCAGCGGATCGCTGGTCTCCCGCCTGTCACACGCAGCGATGCGTGCCTGTCAGAGGGAAACCAGCGATCAAAAAAAGGTCCTGACATTTCTGCGACGATCAGCGATACCCGGCAGGGGGGCTGATCGTCGCTGAATGTCACACACAGCGATATCGCTGGTGAGCTCGCTGCTGCGTCACAAAACTAGTGACTCAGCAGCGATCTCGGTAGCGATATCGCTATGTGAGACGGGCCCTTAAGCGATGTTACCCGCAGTGTCGCTGTCCCAGATCGCTGCCTGAGCTGCCTGTTTGGCAGCTCAGCAGCGATCATGTAGCGATACACCAGCGATCCTGACAAGTGCATATCGTTGTCGGGATCGCTGGTGTATCGTTATGTGACACCCAGCCTTTACTCTCCTGTCAGGCAGGAGAGGAACTCATTCATTTGGGGTTTACTGTGAGGCTGCAGCATTAGCTGCGGTCCCTGCAGTAAACATTAACCCTTTCTGAAGGATTACACCATGGGACCTGACTGTGCATGGGATAGGTAAGAATAATTTTGCTTTTTTATTTTATTTTTATTACAGGAAATGGTTTTAGCAGGTAAATAAAATATGGTCAAAAACTGTGTGATTATTTCATTAAACTTCTTTTTTATTAAAGTGTGTGTGTTTGATTTTTCTTTCATACAATAGGATTAATAATTGATAGTTGTCTAATTGACAGCTCTCAATTATTAACCTGGCTTAAAGTGACCTTTCAATTGCAAGGTCATTTTAACCCCTTATTAACCCATTCGCCACCGCTACAGGGCAATGGGAATAGACGGGCAAAGTGCCAGAAAGGGCAAATCTAATTAGAGATTTGCCCTTTCTGGGGTGTCTGGGGGCAGATGTTAAGTAGCCGGGGGGGCCAAAAATAATGGTCCCTCTCTGGGCTATTATTATCTGCCCCCACTCACTGGCTTTGTCTGTCTGGTTGCGAAAATAGGGCGGGAGCCCACGCATTTTTTTTCAGCAATTTTACACCTCATATATATATATATATACATGTCATTGAATTTGTGACACATATATATATATATTTATATTTGTAGTTCATACACTTCTACATAGTATAATAGCCGCTAATTCAATTGCCGGCTTTTGTGAAAATGCAGAACCCGACATGAAATGACACTTGGTGTACATAGGGTTAACCATGTCTTTTCATGTCCTTTGCTATCTAATTTGCACAAACAATTACATCAGTCTATGTGTGCAAAATTTCACACCTGTAGGGGTTAATTAAAGGTGTAAATTCGTAGCAAAAAAGTCCGGTTTTTTTACAACGAATTTACACCTTTAATTAACCCCTACAGGTGTGAAATTTTGCACACATAGTCTGATTTAATTGTTTGTGCAAATTAGATAGCAAAGGACATGAAAAGAAATGTTTAACCCTATGTACACCAAGTGTCATTTCATGTCGGGTGACCCGACATGAAATGACACTTGGTGTACATAGGGTTAATCATGTATTTTCATGTCCTTTGCTATCTAATTTTCACAAACAATTAAATCAGACTATGTGTGCAAAATTTCACACCTGTAGGGGTTAATTAAAGGTGTAAATTCGTAGCAAAAAAGTCCGTTTTTTTTACAACGAATTTACACCTTTAATTAACCCCTACAGGTGTGAAATTTTGCACACATAGTCTGATTTAATTGTTTGTGCAAATCAGATAGCAAACGACATGAAAAGACATGGTTAACCCTATGTACACCAAGTGTCATTTCATGTCGGGTGCTTCTGTCTTTTCACTGAAGCCGGCTTTACCCGGCAATTGAATCAAAGGATATTTTACTATGTAGAAGTGTATAAACTATACATATATGTATATATATATGTCACAATGACATGTATATATATATATATGTATTCTATGTGTGTATATTTAGTGTTTACAAGGAAAGAATGGGGTTTTTTTAGTTGCGATATTTTGTTCCCATAGACTTACATGGGACTTCCGGTATCGGTATCGGGTATCGCCGATTTTTTAGTGATATCGGCGATACCATTCCGATTCCGATACTTTAGGATATCGGAAAGTATCGCTCAACTCTACTAACCACGTGTTACAATTTATTTGAGGATTGTGACACCGCAACCATGGAAGTCCCAATAACACCTCATCCAATCTACCGGGAAGAATAAGGAAGGAGATATCCTCCCGGTGACCCTGAGGGAACAATGTGGTGAGGGGAATGGACTGGTGAGTGATCTGTGTGTCTAACATGGCACCGTTGACCAACCTGATGGTTATGGGTCTGGACAGTAATTCCACAGGAATGGCGTGCCTCTGGGCAAAGGTCGACGACAAAAAATTGCCATCGGCCCCAGTGTCCACCACCGCCTTGGCAGAAACTGTGGTTGTGCCGAATAGTAATGTCACATTATATGCTAGTCTGGAGGAAAAGCCTCCGAGTCTAACACTGCTCCTCCAATGGTGGTTAGACACTTTCGTTCTACCGCCTGCTTGGAACCCTTAGTATTGGAGTACTCCAAGAGATGTGTGCGACGGGGACGAGGGGATCATTTCTTAGTCAGGGATGTATCCATAGGCTCCGGTTCCGTGTCTGGAACCGTGTATTCGGGTATAGATTTAGCACATGACGGTGCCAACGGAAACCGAGGTTTAGAGAACTTCAGCTCCAACTTGCTTTCAGCGTGACGTAAATCTATTCGTTTGGTGAGGGTCATTAATTCTTCCAGAGAGGTTGGAATCTCCCTGGTGGCTAGAGCATCCTTTCTATGCCCAGCCAAACCCTTCCAGAACACCGGGATTAGTGACTGTTCAGACAAATCCATTTCTGCCGCTGAACTGTATGGCATAATGACTGGCGGTGGTCGAACCCTGCACTAATGTAAGTAACTTAAGAGCTGTATCATGTGTGACCTGAGGAACACACTTTTTAGGATTCTAAGAAAGAGACCCGCATTACCCACTACCTGATCATTCCATTCCCACAGAGGAGTAGCCCACTCCAAGGCCTTGCGAGTAAGTAATAAAATAACGAAACCCACTTTAGCCCTTTCGGAGGGGAACCATGCCTCCATCATCTCTAGATGAATAGAACATTGATTAATGAATCCTCTGCAGGATTTACTGTCCCAAGAAAATTTTCCGGCAGAGCAAAATGCGCTAAAGACACTTTAGCAGCTACAGCAGCTTGCACAGCAGCAGAGCTTACAAGATGTGAGTATCTACTGCAGTGAGGTCAGCAACTGGAGTGGCCTGCTCCAGAGACTTAACTCTGGCCCCTAGTTGCGGAACGTAGTGCTGCAGCTGCTGGTCGTCAGCCATGATCGGCTAGACCCTGGCGGTCAGTTACTGTTATGCGCTCGGTTGCAAAAAACTTTAATATATAGTGGATGGCAACCGAACACGGGGTCCACGATGCAGTTTATGTTCACTGCTGCCGAACACCCTCTACTACGCATGTGGTGTAGTATGCCAGATGTTCGTGTGATCTTATTTATATTGGATTAACATCACGTGAGTTGCGGGTAAGGACGCGTGAGCACATCCGTGATATTGAGGCCGCCCGTGAGGTGGATGATATAGACTCACTTAAAACTATTCCCAGACATTTTCGTTTGAAACATAACTGTAAATCCAGTGATTTAAAAATTAAAGGTATTGATCGTGTTAGTCTGGGGATCCGTGGTGGGGATTATAATCGCATTCTAGCACAAAGAGAATGCCTCTTGATCACCACATTAAATACCATGGTTCCTGCGGGCTTGAATGAGCAACTGAGTTTCGTGTCATATCTTTAATTCTGTGTTCATCTCTGCTTTTGTCGACTTCAGTGCTTTTTTGTTTTTATTATTTTTAACATATGTGTTTTTTGTCTTAATTTAGTGTCGTTATCCATATGATATTGTCTATTTAAAGTGGATGAATTTTACCTTGTTTACCATTTGATCCGGTTGGTGCCCATTGTGCTCGATGCATGAAAATGAATGAAGAAACGAAGAGAAGATAGAAAACCTTTGACAATGTTATATTGATATTCTTCCTATAGTTGTTCTCATCCATACAATTTATGTTCTCCATCTAGCCATATATAATTTTAATTGATATATATATTTATGCCCCAGTGATGTATTGACTTATGGTGCATTTTTTGCATTGGTAATTATGCATTTATGCCTGGTTGTAACTATAGGCTGGGTACTCTGGGAGATAGGTTTTGGGATGATGATAGTCAGATGGGATGGCGATGTGTGTTATGACATACTTTGCACATTCTATATATACTTTCCCATGCTGCTGGAGACATTATAGTGTCACTATACATATTATGGGCAATTTTCTCTGTTGAAAAATGGCTGCCAGCGCTGGATCATCACAGCGCATGCGCTGTGGTTTGGTGTGTTTTGTGTCTTCTCGCAGCATCTGCCGGCGGTGTCTCGCCCTATTGACGTTATAGGGGTGCACCCATAAAGCGCACCGCCGGCGTTTTGTCATGGGAAGACGCTGCACATCATCCACAGGTGTAAATCATCAATACTTATATCATCATATATTTAAGGACGCAATGAGGGCCATTTCTACACACTTCTGCCCCACGAGGAAGCGATTGCGAAACGCTCATAGGTGGCGCGTTCCTACTCTGTTCACATCAGCATGGGTAAGCTGTACCTGCCTTTTACATATGTATGGTGATGCTCCTTTTTGTTTATGTGCTCACAATTCCAGATGGTGGGCACATATATTGCACTAGCGTTAAAAATACTTATTATGGAGGCTTCTGACTGATTACCATGCAGGTATTCGTACTGATCTATGTGTGATTTTAATATAGTACATGGGACAACATTGTTTCATAGTCTCCCAGCTGTATGTCAGGGTAGTGTTGGTAACATCTAGCAATAGACACGTCTACCACGATCGCTAGCTTTGCATGTTCTTCTATTATGATTGGATAATATTGTTATACTGAATTATATTTATGATACTACCTTTAAAAATTAACAATAAATTTTGCATTTATCTAAAAATTGCTTTATTTATGTTTTTTTGCTCCACTTTGGTTCGTGTGTTGCAATTTGTAATTTATGGAGCTCCATATGGGCACTGCCTGTGACTGGCTTTGGTAGTGGCAGTCACGTTTTCATGTTTTGACCTATTCCCGAATTCTGATCCAGGATTATGTTGCTCTTGTGCGACCACCTGAGTAGCTACTGCAGTGAGGTCAGCAACTGGAGCGGCCTGCTCCAGAGACTTAATTCTGCCCCTAGTTGCTGAACGTAGTGCTGCAGCTGCTGGTCGTCAGCCATGATCGGCTAGACCCTGGCGGTCAGTTACTGTTATGCGCTCGGTTGCAAAAAACTTTAATATATAGTGGATGGCAACCGAACACGGGGTCCACGATGCAGTTTATGTTCACTGCTGTCGAACACCCTTTGGTTAGGAGGGTAATAACTGATAATTAAAATATAAAGATCTTGCCTGTGAACTTCATATTTAGCAAGATATGGCATTTGCACTATCGCCGTTAACTTCACGGGAGAAGTGCTGAGGACTGGCATAGATGTAGCCCTGTTAATGGCACAGAGGCCACTTGCCAGATATTAGGTTAGCACTGTGTGCTGCAAGCTGATATAGACGTAGCCCTGTTTGACTACACAGAAGCCACGTGCCAGCCGCTAGGAAGTGCATGCGACTAACGCCATGCGTACGTGCTGTCAGCCGTTGTGCGACCGGACTGAGCAACTTCACTATTCAGCTGATGGCGATGCCCGCGTGCTACCTACCGGGGTACGACTGGACTGCGCAGCTTCAATATTCAGCTGGTGGCGATGCCCGCGTGCTGTCAGCCGGTGTGAGACCGGACTGAGCAAGCTTCACTGTATAGCTGGCAGGTGATGCCCAGGTTACGCACCCCACAGTCTGCTCAGGGTGTATAGCTACCCTATATTCTTAGCAAGACTGCAACATTGGCTACCTGTCTGGCATAAGCTGAACCTGCCTGAAGGACCTGAGCTAATAAGCTGAGCGTACTCTGGCAAGGTCCCGGAGAGCAAAGCTAGAAAACACGTGGAGCCCAGATTCTGGTACGTCCACACATGAGCACTGCCTATTTAGTATGATCTGACCGCACAAAGCTGCGGACAGAGAAGCTATTTAAGGGCTAAGCTCCGCCCCCAGTCATCTCATCAATCGCATCACCGATGACGTCATCAGTGACCAATCAAGCGATGCCAGGTCAGAGGATCCTCTGACCTTAAACACCAATCATGGCTTGCAATGTCACGGACATGCTCAGTACATGCATTTCCAGACTTAGGCTTGCAACACCCTTGTCTTGTTCCGTAACCTAGGTTTAAGCTACTGTGAACAAAGACCCGAGTAACTATTTGTGCCTCTCAGGTATTGGCCAGGCATTGAGAACAACGGTGAAGCTGAGCAACATCTGCCTCGGCCGGGTCTGGATGGGAGACCACAGACTCCTCAGATCCAGGTTCAGATCCCGCCGTTGCCTCATGCCTAACACTGTGCATCACCAAGAAAATGCTGTTGACATATACAGATACAGTTCCCATATGAGGGTGTCAAGAGAACAATGAAATTATCAATGCAACAGTCACATTAATGTCCACATAATGTGGAAAATGACAAAGCTTTGCTCAGCTCACAATGATCTCAAAATGCGATGCATACTCATAAAAGGAGACTCTACCAAATGGTCATCTATGAAAATCTGATGTTTGCATGATGGAAAAAGGAGGATGAAAGTATCCCTTCTTGGTGATGCACAGTAGTGTTGAGCATTCCGATACTGCAAATATCAGGTATCGGCCGATATTTGCTGTATCGGAATTCTGAGTTCCGATATATTTGTCATATCGGATACCGGAATCGGAGTTTTCCGACCAAGTCTATGGGAGTTCCTGTGTCACAGAACGAAGTACGTGACACAGGAACTCCCCGAAACTGTCAGTGTCGGTCGGGTCTGTTAGGAATCAGGACTCAGCAGAGTCAGCACTTACCTGTCAGAAGATCCCCTTCCCCGGCGGTCACGTCCTCCTGGATGGCCGACATTACCCTGTCCCTGGCGGTCACGTGCAGAATCTCGCGGTGACTGCCGGGTACTGGGTAATCTCGGCCAGCTGTACTCTCGCGACAGCTGGCCGTAAACCAGTCCAGATGATGTCACCGCCGGGGACGCAGCTCAGGTAAGCAGCTCTGCTGTATGTGGATGTCAGGCTCAGCCTGTCATCCAGATGTAGCAGAGCTGGACTCGTCGTGGGACACTCATGACTTTGGACTGCGTCGGACAGGGAGTATTTGTGTTGGTTTATTACTTTTGTTTGTTTACAGGAGATCGATGGCGTTGCAGGAATGAGAGTGTAATAAAAATAATGAAAACTGTGTGGTGATTTATTTCATTAAAATACTTTTTTCTTGCTGTGTTTTTTTTTTAAATTTACAAACTATGATTAATAATGGATCGGTGTCTTATTGACACCTCTTCATTATTAACCGGGCTTATTGTCACCGATCAATCAAAGGTGACATTAACCCCTTATTACCCCGCTTGCCACCGCTACAGGGCAAGTGGGAAGAGCTGGGTAAAGTGCCACAACTGGCGCATCTTTGGATGCGCCATTTGTGGGGCTGCTGCAGCCTGGTATTTTTAGGCTGTTGAGGGCCAAAATTCATGGGCCTTGACAGTCTTTTAATACCAGGCCGCAGCAGTCTGCATTTTACTTGGCTGGTTAACAAAAATAGGGGATCCCCACGCCATTTTTTTTTCGAGGGGATCCCCTATTTTTGTTAACCAGCCAAGCTAAGCAGACTGCTGTGGCCTGGTATTATCAGGCTTGCAAGGTCCATGGATATTGGATCCTTACCAGCCTGAACCAGTAGTCTGCTTTATCTGGCTGGTTAACAAAAATAGGGGGGACCCCACGCCATTTTTTTTTTAGAAGGGATCCCCTATTTTTATTAATAGTTCACTTCAGGTCAGCCGGGATTCCCTCTGACGTCACTGATGCTGTGGGTGTCCCTGGCTGACCTGAAGTGAAAGTGGAAAGCAATCAATTATCCTAACCACTTCCTCTCCTGTCAGCCAGGAGAGGAGCTCATTCATTTGGGGGCTTACTGTGAGACTGTCAGCATTAGCTGCAGTCTCTGCAGTAAACATTAACCCTTTCAGAAGGATTACATCGGGGGACCTGACTGAACATTGGATAGGTAAGAATAATGTTGCTTCATTATTTTATTTTTATTACAGGTGAACAAGGGCTTCGCAAGGAATGGCAGTAAAATAAAATATTGTCAAAAACTATGTGTTTATTTCATTAAAATGATTTTTTATAAAAGTGTGTGTGTTTTATTTTTATTTCATACAATAGGATTAATAATTGATAGTTGTCTAATTGACAGCTCTCAATTATTAACCTTGCTTAAAGTCACCTTTCAATAGCAAGGTGGCTTTAACCCCTTATTAACCCATTCGCCACCGCTACAGGGCAATGGGAATAGACGGGCAAAGTGCCAGAAAGGGCGAATCCTATTATAGATTTGCCTTTTCTGGGGTGTCTGGGGGCAGATGTTAGTAGCCAGGAGGGGGCCAAAAATAATGGTCCCTCTCTGGGTTATTATTATCTGCCTCCACTCGCTGGCTTTGTCTGTCTGGTTTAGAAAATAGGGCGGGAGCCAACGCATTTTTTTTCAACAATTTTACACCTCATATATATATACATGTCATTGAATTTGTGACACATATAATATATATATATATATATATATATATATATTATATTTATAGTTCATACACTTCTACATAGTATAATAGCCGCAAATTCAATTGCCGGCTTTTGTGAAAATACAGAAGCCGACATGAAATGACACATGGTTTACATAGAGTTAACCATGTCATTTCATGTTGTTTGATATATTGTTTTCACTAACAATTACATGAGTGTATGTGTGCAAAATTTGACACATGTAGGGGTTAATTAAAGGTGTAAATTCGTAGCAAAAAAGTCAGTTTTTTTTACAACGAATTAACACCTTTAATTAACCCCTACAGGTGTGAAATTTTGCACACATACACTCATGTAATTGTTTGTGAAAACCAGATATCAAACTACATGAAAAGACATGGTTAACTCTATGTAAACCATGTGTCATTTCATGTCGGGTGCTTCTGTATTTTCACAAAAGCCGGCAATTGAATCAGAGGCTATTTTACTATGTAGAAGTGTATGAACTATAAATATATGTATATATATATATATTACAATATACTATATATGCACAAAGAATGTATATATATATATATATATATATTATATGTTAGAACCCTCTTGTTAGATTTTGTTTCAGTTTGCTGGTCACATGACTTTTTCCTATAGTCTTCCGCCCTTCTGGCTTTGCTGGACTTCATTGTATTATCTACTCTTAAGCTAGCCGGGTGCTTAGGTGCCTTACTCAGTCAGTTTTGCTTGATCTTAGGATCTCGTAGTAATTTGTTTTCTGTTTAATTATCCCTGCTACAATTTCTGTTAGGAGGTGTCCACCTTTTCTCCCAGTCCCTAGATCTTGTAGGGATTCCTCCCTCGCAACTATAGGTCTTCGTTCAGACTAGCTGAGGACTTTAGCGGGTCTGGTCGCAGGATTAGGTTCCCCGTTACATCGTAAGGGTCCAGCTCAGTTCTATTGTAGGGACAGAATTCCCATCTTTCCTTAGTGCTTGTAGCAGTTCATAACAGTAAGTCCAGCCTGAAAAAAAAAAAAAAAAACTCTAAGGAAAGATTTTCTGTTTCCATCATGGTGTCGGTTCAGGAGTTGCTCAACGCCTGCAGGGTCTCTCTCTGGAGGTGGCTGAAATCCAGCAACACGTGAGTAGTTGTTCTGGAGCACATTTCGTGGAGCCAAAGGTACGTTTGCCTGATTTATTTTTTGGTGAACAACAAGATTTTTTTTCTTTTAAAAATGCTTGCTTGTTGAATTTCCGTTTGAGACCCAGATCCTCTGGTGATGAATCACAGCGCATAGGGTTCATAATGTCACTTTTGCGCAAAGAACCTCAGGACTGGGCCTTTTCTCTGCAGCCTAGTGATCCATGCTTTAGATCAGTGGATAGTTTTTTTTCTGCTTTGGAGTTATTGTATGACAATCCTGATCGTGTTTCATCAGCTGAGACAGAATTGAGACCTTTGAGACAGGGATCAGGGAATGTGGAAAAAATTGTACTCACTTTCGAAGGTGGTCCAATCAGGTGGGGTGGAACGATTCAGCTTTAAAAAGTTTATTTCTTGCAGGGTTAAGTGAAAGGGTTAAAGATTTGTTGATTGCTTATCCTATACCTGGTAACTTGCAAGAGGCTATGCAATTAGCCATACGGGTGGATAGGAGACTGCGTGCAAGGGTTAATGAGAGTAAATCTGCCTTGTCAGCTCCAAGTCTTGAGAGGGACAGTACTGACATTGTAGAGCCGATGGAAATTGGAGCAATGGCACCTCACTCTCGAGAAAAAGAACGCAGATTTGCTGAAGGTTTGTGTTTCTATTGTGGCAAATCTAAGCATTTTATTAAGAACTGTGCGCTTCGAATGAATAAAGAGAGAAAAAAAAATGAGGTCAGTTTCGCCCGTATAGCTTGTTTAAACAAAAAGGTGTCTTTCTTTCTGCTACCACTGCTGTTGAGGAGGAATTAATGGAGTTTCGGGTATTTGTGGATTGTGGTTCAACTCTCAATGTGATTGATGGGAAATTTTTGGAAAAACTAAAATTAAAACCCAAACTTCTGTCTTCCCCTATTAATGTGGTGTCTGTGGATGGTTCTCCCTTGAAAAATGTTACTCACCATATCTGTGAATTTCCTCTTACTATTAATGGTGTTCATCAAGAGAATTTGGATTTGGTAGTTTTGAATAATTTGCCCTCACCGGTGATTTTGGGGTTACCCTGGTTAAAATTGCACAATCCGGTACTGGATTGGTCTACCAATGAAATTAAGTCCTGGAGTCCTAATTGTTTTGACAAGTGTTGTAACGGGCGTATTGCTGCTGTAGTTAAGGGGGAGTTACCTGTACCTATTCAGGATTTTTGGAAAGTTTTTTCTGATCGCAGGTATTGCCTCCTCATAGAGAATATGATTGTGCAATTGAATTTGTCCCTGGAGCGACTCTTCCTAAAAGTCGTTTATTTAATTTGACTATTCATGAGAGAAAGGCTTTGGAGGAATACATACAGACAAGCTTGGCCGCCGGTCACATTAGGCCTTCCAAATCTCCTGTGGCGGTTGGATTTTTTTTGTTAAAAAAAGGACGGCGGTTTACGTCCTTGTCTAGACTTTCGTGAGATTAATAAGATTACTGTACGCAATCCTTACCCACTGCCATTGATTCCTGATTTGTTTAATCAGTTAGTGGGGGCCAAGTGTTCTCGAAAATTGATCTTCGAGGGACATACAATTTGTTGCGCATGAAGGAGGGGGATGAATGGAAGACTGCGTTTAACACTCCACTGGGTCATTTTGAGAATCTGGTCATGCCTTTTGGGCTTTCCAGTACTCCGGCATGTTTTCAGAATCTTATTAATGACATCCTTAGACCTTTGATCGGCAGAAGTGTGGTTGTGTATTTGGATGACATTTTGATTTATTCACCGGATTTGGAGTCTCATTGGATGAGTGTGCGTGAAGTATTACAGTTACTGAGTGATAATTCACTTTTTGCCAAACTCGAAAAATGTGTGTTAGGGTTCGAGTTCCCGCTCCTGCACAAGGGGAGTCTCGAACCAGTGCCGCTGCGGTCTCCCATTCATCTCCGGCCGCAGTGGAGCCTGCTCAGCAGAGACGTCGTTCCAAGCGTCTTGCCCACTCCACTACTGGGCAGTGACTTGTTGCTGCCTTTCCTGGATCTGCTATTATAGCCAGTTCTGGAGCAGACGTCTTTGGGATAAAGTACTGCTTTTTCCCTTCTGAGCGTGCCCAGAGTGAGATCTCTCATTGGAGATCAGGGGTCACATGCTCAGGTACTGCAGCAGCTCCTATTGGCCCGCCAGGAAGGCCCTGTTACTACTAGTCTTCTGAACAGGTTCTCATTGGTCCTTGTTCCTGGAAGGTCCTGTAGCTGTTGCTATAAAAGGGTAGCATGGCTGGGCCGCCATGCGCTAATATCAACCATTGTATGCTATGCGCCAGTGTGGTCATGCGTGTGTGTGGTTAGGGACCCGGCTGAAATAAGCCACTAGAATACCGACTTAATCGGTGAGGAGTTTAGTGTGCTAGCTGGTCAGGGTCGGTGTCCTAGATGCCCTAGATTACCGGCATAACCGGTGAGGAGTTTGATTGCCGTATTCAGGGTCTGGCGTTCAGACGCCATAGATTGCGGGTGACTCCCGCGAGGACATTAGCGCATGACCACGTATTATGCTCGCTTAGCAATTAACCGTGTGCCTGAGAGCCTGACAGGACACGGTGTTTGTTCTCAGCGGCTCTGTGACGTAACAGGGTTCGCTCTCGACGCTAGACAGCGCCCTAGCGTTTTACTTTGCGGCTCACTGAAGCTAAGTGAGTTCGCACATATCGCCATATAGCACTGTGGCATCCCGTTAGCGGCTCTGTGAATTAACAGAGTCTGCACTTACTGCCACAACGCGCTACGGCGTTTATTTTCGCGACTCTGCGGGATAACAGAGTTCGCTACTTTCGTCATCTTACTAGCAGCAGTCTTTGCTTGCACGGTGGACCCCGGGCTGCGAACGCACCTCTCCACTTTATATATTTGGTGCGTTCCGCAGACCCTAACATAATATTAGCGCCAGGGTCTGGCTAGTAAAATGGCGGACGAACAGCGTCGTGTGGTGCAGAGTGCTCCTCGTTTCTTGGAGGCTCTTAAAAAGGTCTTTTTAGGACCCCAGGTCACCCACGATACGGCGCTACAACTGCTGGCATTGACACAGGGTTCGTCTTTGGTCAGTCAGTTTTCCGTCCAGTTTCGGACTCTGGCTGCTGAGCTAGATTGGTCTGATAAAGTTCTTATTCCTATCTACTGGCGGGGACTGGCTGACCATGTTAAAGACGCTTTGGCTACCAGGGAGATTCCCGCCACACTGGAGAAGCTTATCTCCATATCTACCCGCATTGACCTCGTTTTCACGAGCGGAGGTTGGAGCGGGCCCAGTGTAGGCAGAGGTTTCGGTTGGCTCCTACCTTTGCCAAACCTCTCGAATTCCCCGATCTGGCGTCCGAACCTCAAAAGGCCACAGAAGTTCCTCATGCAGGACCTAAGTCTCGGTCCGTCCGAGTATCCGTGGTTTGTAACCATTGTCAGCAGACAGGACACTATGCCAACAGATGTCCACAGCGATCGGGGAAGCGATCGCGTCTAGTGGCCCTGGGAGGAGGTTCACTAGAGACAGCGGCATTTTCCTCCAAGATAACATTTAAAGGGACAATCACTGTTGGTACTTCCATTCTCACCGCCGACCTTTGCGTGGACTCAGGAGCAGAGGGGAATTTCATGTCCTCTAGCTTTGCTCGCCGTCATGCAATACCTCTGGTGGCGCTTGACAAATCAGTGACTGTTCGGGTAGTGAATGGGTCGTCATTGCCCTCACAAATTACACACCAGACTGTCCCACTTGCATTGTCTGTATCTCCTTCCATCAGGAATTTATTTCCCTACTCGTCCTTCCCGAGGGAATAGACGAGATCCTACTAGGTATACCTTGGCTCCGTTTCCACTCCCCACATATAGAGTGGACTTCGGGTAGGATACTGGGTTGGAGTGATGCATGTACAGGCAGATGTGTCAGAAGTTGCGTTCAGGTTACCACTACTGAGTTACCCGCAGATCTTACTCCACTTCCCAAGCACTACTGGTCATATGCAGACGTGTTCTCCAAGAAGGCTGCGGAGACTCTTCCGCCTCATCGCCCCTATGACTGTCCTATCGACCTCTTGCCTGGCGCAGAACCTCCTCGGGGAAGGGTCTATCCCCTCTCTCTTCCTGAGACAGAGGCCATGTCGCAATATATTCAGGAGAACCTGGCAAGAGGGTTTATTAGGAAGTCGGTATCACCGCAGGGGCGGGATTTTTCTTCGTGCAGAAGAAAAACGGAGAATTGCGTCCGTGTATTGATTACAGGGGTCTTAACGCCATCACCGTTAAAAACAAGTACCCGTTGCCCCTGATCTCTGAGCTATTTGATAGGCTTCGGGGAGCAAGGGTATTCACTAAACTAGATCTGCGCGGTGCTTATAACCTGATTCGCATCCGTGAGGGGGACGAATGGAAGACGGCTTTTAATACCAGGGATGGGCATTACGAATATCTGGTGATGCCCTTTGGGCTCTGTAATGCTCCAGCCGTTTTCCAAGACTTTGTCAATGACATCTTCCGGGATATGCTCTCCACCTCGGTCGTAGTCTATCTGGATGATATACTCATCTTCTCTCCAGATATTGACTCCCACCGGAGGGATGTTGGCATGGTCTTCGACCTCCTACGGGCAAATTCCCTTTACGCAAAGTTGGAAAATGTGTGTTTGAGCAGGAGTCCTTACCTTTCCTGGGCTATATCATCTCCGCCCAGGGATTGGCTATGGATCCTGCCAAACTACAGGCGGTGATTGACTGGCAAGAACCCCACTCTCTAAAGGCGGTGCAGCGCTTTATGGGGTTCATTAATTACTACCGTCAGTTCATTCCCCACTTCTCAACTTTGGTAGCTCCCGTAGTTGCCCTTACCAAAAAGGGAGCTAATCCCAAATTGTGGTCTGAAGAGGTCTCCAAGGCCTTCACATCTATTAAGTCTCATTTCGCTAGAGCTCCCATCTTACATCGCCCCGATGTTGATAAGCCATTTATATTGGAGGTGGATGCCTCGTCCGTTGGTGCTGGAGCAGTCCTCTTCCAAAAGGATGCTCAAGGTCGGAAGCATCCATGCTTCTTTTTCTCCAAGACCTTCACACCAGCAGAGAGGAATTATTCCATCGGGGACAGGGAGTTGCTAGCAATGAAGTTGGCCTTCTCGGAGTGGAGACATCTGTTGGAGGAGCTCGTTTTCCCTTCCAAGTCTTTACGGATCACAAAAACCTGGTATATCTTCAGACAGCCCAGCGGCTTAATTCTCGCCAAGCCAGATGGTCCTTGTTCTTTCCCGGTTTCATTTCACACTGCATTTCCTCTCGGGAGAGAAGAACATTCGTGCCGACGCTCTCTCTCGCTCTGTGGTGTCCTCGGAGGAGGAGGTGGAGGAGCCTCGGCTTATCGTCCCCACAGAGAGCCTGAGAACAGTGGCCCCGGTTTCGCTAGAGTCTGTGCCCCCGGGCAAGACTTTTGTGCCTACTAATTTGCGACCGGAGGTACTCTCTTGGGCACATTCGTCCAGGGTGGGTGGACACTTTGGGGCAAAGAGGACATCTGAATTGCTGGCGAGGACATATTGGTGGCCGCATATGGTCCGTGATGTTGAAGACTATGTTCGGGCGTGTGTCTCCTGCGCCAAAAATAAGTCTCCACGACAACGGCCAGCTGGGTTACTTTACCCTTTGCCGGTGGCAGACAGGCCCTGGGAGATGGTTGGGATGGACTTTGTGGTGGGCTTGCCCAAGTCTCGGGGTTGCACCATCATTTGGGTAATCACCGACCATTTCTCTAAAATGGTGCATCTGGTGCCACTACCACGTTACCTTCTGCACGGGCTCTGGCAGCGTTGTTTGTTAGGCACATCTTCCGTTTACACGGCATGCCGGACAAGATTGTCAGTGACCGAGGTCCCCAGTTTGCGTCTCGGTTCTGGAGAGAGCTTTGTCGTCTACTCAGTATTGAGTTAAATCTCTCTTCAGCGTACCATCCTGAGACGAATGGGTTGGTAGAGAGGGCCAACCAGACCTTGGTCACCTATCTACGACATTTTGTCTCAGCCAGGCAGGATGACTGGGCATCCTTGCTACCATGGGCTGAGTTTGCATTAAACAATGCTGTGGCTGATTCCACCGGACAGACCCCATTCCTCCTGAACTACGGTCAGCATCCGCGGGTACCAGTGCCTATGCCCGTGTCTTCCGCCGATTCCAGGGTGGCAGACTGGGCTGTGGATGCACGGGACATTTGGGACCGCACGCAGGATGCCATTCAGGCCTCCAAAGAGAGGATGAGGTCTTCGGCCGATGCCCATCGGCGCCCCGCTCCTACATTTGCTCCTGGGGATTTGGTGTGGCTCTCCGCCCGTAACATCAGGCTGCGAGTTGAGTCCACTAAGTTGGCACCCCGCTACCTGGGTCCTTTCAAGGTCCTCGAGCAGGTTAACCCTGTGGTATACCGTTTAGCTCTTCCACCACGCCTGGGTATCTCCGACACCTTTCACGTGTCCCTCCTGAAACCCGTGCTCATGTCCCGGTTTTCTGAGTCATCTGCCGGGACATCGGGTTCATCTGCGGATGACCATGAGGTGAACGCCATCGTGGGGTGTAAGGTGGTACGGGGCAAAAAGTTTTATTTGGTGGACTGGAGGGGCTATGGGCCTGAGGATAGGTCTTGGGAGCCTGCCGAGCATGTTCACGCTCCGCAGCTCATCGCTGCCTTTGAGCGCAGCGAGGCCCAGAGAAGGGGGGGCCCTAGGAGGGGGGGTAATGTTAGGGTTCGAGTTCCTGCACAAGAGGAGTCTCGAACCAGTGCCGCTGCGGTCTCCCATTCATCTCCGGCCGCAGTGGAGCCTGCTCAGCAGAGACGTCGTTCCAAGCGTCTTGCCCACTCCACTACTGGGCAGTGACTTGTTGCTGCCTTTCCTGGATCTGCTATTATAGCCAGTTCTGGAGCAGACGTCTTTGGGATAAAGTCCTGCTTTTTCCCTTCTGAGCGTGCCCAGAGTGAGATCTCTCATTGGAGATCAGGGGTCACATGCTCAGGTACTGCAGCAGCTCCTATTGGCCCGCCAGGAAGGCCCTGTTACTACTAGTCTTCTGAACAGGTTCTCATTGGTCCTTGTTCCTGGAAGGTCCTGTAGCTGTTGCTATAAAAGGGTAGCATGGCTGGGCCGCCATGCGCTAATATCAACCATTGTATGCTATGCGCCAGTGTGGTCATGCGTGTGTGTGGTTAGGGACCCGGCTGAAATAAGCCACTAGAATACCGACTTAATCGGTGAGGAGTTTAGTGTGCTAGCTGGTCAGGGTCGGTGTCCTAGATGCCCTAGATTACCGGCATAACCGGTGAGGAGTTTGATTGCCGTATTCAGGGTCTGGCGTTCAGACGCCATAGATTGCGGGTGACTCCCGCGAGGACATTAGCGCATGACCACGTATTATGCTCGCTTAGCAATTAACCGTGTGCCTGAGAGCCTGACAGGACACGGTGTTTGTTCTCAGCGGCTCTGTGACGTAACAGGGTTCGCTCTCGACGCTAGACAGCGCCCTAGCGTTTTACTTTGCGGCTCACTGAAGCTAAGTGAGTTCGCACATATCGCCATATAGCACTGTGGCATCCCGTTAGCGGCTCTGTGAATTAACAGAGTCTGCACTTACTGCCACAACGCGCTACGGCGTTTATTTTCGCGACTCTGCGGGATAACAGAGTTCGCTACTTTCGTCATCTTACTAGCAGCAGGCTTTGCTTGCACGGTGGACCCCGGGCTGCGAACGCACCTCTCCACTTTATATATTTGGTGCGTTCCGCAGACCCTAGCAATGTGAGTTCGCTGTACAGTGACTTAGTTTTTTGGGCTACATTGTCTCCAGTGAAGGTTTTGAGATGGACCCGGTGAAAGTTCAAGCTGTGCAGGATTGGCCTAGACCTATTGGTGTGAAATCAATACAGAGGTTTTTGGGGTTCGCCAATTATTATAGAAAATTCATTAAAAAATTTTCTATGATTGCCAAACCTCTGACCGATCTCACCAGGAAAGGTGCTGATGCGGTTCAATGGACTACTGAGGCCATTGAGGCTTTTGTGTTGCTAAAGGAGAGGTTCAGCTCTGCTCCCATCCTTACGCAGCCTGATGTGACTAAACCATTTTTGGTTGAGGTTGATGCTTCTTCTGTGGGGGTCGGCGCGGTGTTGTCTCAGGAAAAGACGGATGGAGTACATCCCTGTGCTTTTTTTTCAAAGAAATTTTCTGAGTCTGAACTAAATTATGATATCGGTAATCGGGAATTGTTGGCAATTAAACTCGCATTTGAACACTGGCGTCATTTTTTGGAGGGAGCGGAATTTCCTGTTCAAGTCTTCACCGATCATAAAAATCTGATCTACCTTGATGCTGCCAAACGCTTGAATGCCCGTCAGGCTAGGTGGGCACTGTTTTTCTCCCGGTTTAATTTTACCGTTACTTACATCCCAGGTACTAAAAATGTTAAAGCTGATGCTTTGTCTCGCAGCTTTTCTCCTATGGTGGGTACTGAGGAGGAGGAAAACATTTTGCAAGAGGGGGTTGTTATTGCTGTTTTGGACTCCGTGTTGGAAGATGAGATTCTTAAAGCACAGGAAAATGCCCCATCTAACACGCCGCATGGGAGGTTGTTTGTGCCTGGTACCCTGAGGAGATATTTGTTTGTTGAATGTCATGACTCTCGGTTGGCAGGTCATCCTGGAATCTCTGAGACCAAGAGACTTGTGGGTCGCAGCTTTTGGTGGCCTGGATGGCAGAAGGAAGTCATTAAGTGGGTGCGTCAATGCACTGTGTGTGCTAGATCTAAGTCTTCTCATACTCCTGCTGCAGGGTTGCTTTGCCCTCTGGAGGGCCCTAGTGCACCTTGGACACATTTGGCTATGGACTTTATTACTGACCTTCCCCCCTCTGAGGGTTTCACTGTCATCTGGGTGGTCGTGGACCGTTTTAGCAAGATGTGTCACTTGGTTCCTTTCATCAAATTGCCCTGCGCTAAGACTCTCGCTAAGGCCTTTGTCAAGGAAATAGTCAGACTACATGGCGTTCCTACTGACATTGTTTCCGATAGGGGACCTCAATTTGTGGCTCGTTTTTGGCGCGCTTTTTGTGACAGGTTGGGAGTTCATTTGTCGTTTTCATCCGGATATCATCCTGAGTCTAATGGCCAGACAGAAAGGAAAAACCAGGATGTTGAGCAGTTCTTGCGTTGTTTTGTGACTGATAATCAAGAGGGGTGGTCTGAGTTTCTGCCACTTGCTGAGTTTGCTCTTAACAACCATACATCCGCTTCTGCTGGTTGTTCGCCTTTTTTTGTTGTACTGGGAGACATCCGTCTTTTGGGTCATTTTCCAAGTTGGGATCGGCTGTACCTGAAGAGGAGAATTTTTCTGGTGTTTTGGAGAGAGTTTGGACTGATGTGCATGGTAATCTTCAGGAGGCTAACAAAAGATCCAAAGTGTATTTTGATAGAAAACGACAAGAGGTTTTGTTTGCTATTGGTGACATGGTTTGGTTGTCCTCTAAGAATCTGCGCTTGAGGATTCCGTCTAAGAAATTGGGTCCCAAGTTTGTAGGGCCCTTTAAGGTGCTTCAGGTTATTAACCAATCTGCTGTTAAGTTGGAGCTTCCTACCTCCTGGAAGATTAATCCGGTGTTTCATGTTTCTCTCTTGAAAAAAGCTGAGGTCTCAGATGGAGACGTCTCGGCCACTGTTCCCCTGGTGGTGGAGGACGGGCAATATGAGATTTCCCACATCCTAAATTCTAGACGGTATAGAGGGAGTTTGCAGTACCTCGTCGCTTGGAAGGGTTATGGACCCGAGGATAACTCATGGGTGAGGGCGGATGATGTTTCTGCGTCTAGACTTGTCAGAGTGTTTCACAAGAGGTTTCCGGATAAGCCTAAGTCCTAGAGGATCAGGAGGATCCTCTTAGAAGGGAGGGTACTGTTAGAACCCTCTTGTTAGATTTTGTTTCAGTTTGCTGATCATATGACCTTTTTTCCCTATTTAGTCTGGCTCCGCCCTTCTGGCTTTGCTGGACTTCATTGTATTATCTACTCTTAAGCTAGCCGGGTGCTTAGGTGCCTTACTCAGTTTTGCTTGATCTTAGGATCTCGTAGTAATTTGTTTTCTGTTTAATTATCCCTGCTACAATTTCTGTTAGGAGGTGTCCACCTTTTCTCCCAGTCCCTAGATCTTGTAGGGATTCCTCCCTCGCAACTATAGGTCTTCGTTCAGACTAGCTGAGGACTTTAGCGGGTCTGGTCGCAGGATCAGGTTCCACGTTACATCGTAAGGATCCAGCTCAGTTCTATTGTAGGGACAGAATTCCCATCTTTCCTTAGAAAAATATTTAGACTTGAGAGTCCTTAGTGGTTGATACCTTTTAAGGGTATCCTACATCTTTCCTTAGTGCTTGTAGCAGTTCATAACAATATATATGTATTCTATGTGCGTATATTTAGTGTTTACATGTAAAGAAAGGGGTTTTTTTTAGTTCCGATATTTCTGTCCCATTGACTTGCATTGTGTTTCCGGTATCGGATCGGCGATACCCGATACTTTTTGAGTATCGGGCCGATCCAATCCGATCCGATATTTTAGGATATCGGGCAGTATCGCTCAACTCTAATGCACAGCACCTCATATTTCATTTGATTTGTGCGTGCAGCGATATTTACCTTGGTCATTATTATTAGAGATGAGCGGTGTTCGACTAGAACTGTTCGCCAATTTCAATTTCGAGCTGTTTTGGGCGGTGCTCGAGTTGTTCGACGAACCAGAACGATTTGGAAAAAATCCGGCTGTTCGAGATTATGTTCGATAACTGTTCTTGCACCTAAATCGTCACTGATTTTTTAACAGTTATGCTGAGAATCACTGTTAATACACATTTTGAGTGTCCAGCGTGGTGAGGGGAGGGGCATGGGATGGATCTCTGCAGAGATAATGAAGATATTTTTTTCTCTTTCCCGCATTTCCAGTGGGCGATGCAGTCTGTCAGCCTATCAGCAGCGCTCACACGGAGCGAGGTGCTTTTTTTCACACAAGCTAGGGCATGTGTCATTGGCTGTGTATGTCACATGTCCTTGCCCTATAAGACCCAGCCATTTCCCCCCTCGCCACCATTTTCTCTGTGCTGCAGCTCAGTGTTAGACGGCACTGCTGCTATTAGCGCTATATTGTTTGTGCATTGTACAACAGCGACTTGCAAGCGAAATTGCTGAGAAATAGAGAGGAAGGTTTAGGGAGTAGGGACTAGTTCGTAATTGCAGCCCTTTTGAGGGCTATGTTTCATCAGTTCCTAGCAGTTTTAGCAGGCAGGTCTGTGCTCACTCTTAAATAGACAGATAGGTCAACTTTGGACAGTGACTATTTGTAATTGCACCCCTTTTCAGGGCTAGGTTACAGCAGTTGCTATCACTTTTTGTCAGCTACACCAGCGTTCAAATCACTCCTAATTATTCACTGCATCTATCCTGTTCAATAATTGTATGCATAGTCGCAGTGTGTGCTACTCATTCTATTAGGGCACCTATACAAAGCTCCACCAGCCTTAAAAAAAAAAAAAATTCTATCTGCATGTTGCCTGGACACTAATTTTGGGCATAGTAGCAGTCTGTGGTATTCATTGTATTAGGCCATCTCTACAAAGGACCACCAGCCTTAGGCTGTGGTTCCACGGTCCGGAACCACAGCGCATTTGACGGAGCGAAAAGACGCGCCACATGTCCGGAAAGGCAGGTCTTCTGCCTGCGTGTTTTACAGCATAGTGGAGACGGGATTTCTTGAAATCCCCTCCACTATACTGTAACATCTGGACGCTGCGTGTTTGACGCTGCGCCAACGCACAGCGTCAAACACGCAGCAATTCCGGAATGTTTCCTGATAGTGGAAACATACCCTTAAAAAAAAAAAAATCTATCTGCATGTTGCTTGGACAATAATATTGGGCATAGTAGCAGTCTGTGGTGCTCATTGTATTAGGCCATTTCTACAAACGTCCACCAGCCTTAAAAAAAAAAAAATCTATCTGCCTATTTGCCTGGACACTAATTTGTATTAGGCCATCTCTACAAAGTTCAACCAGCCTTAAGAAACAAAAAAAAATCTATCTGCATGTTGCTTGGACAATAAGTTGGGCATAGTAGCTTTCTGTGCTACTCATTGTATTAGGCCATCTCTACAAAGGTCCACCAGCCTTAAAAAACAAAAAAAAAATCTATCAGCATGTTGCTTGGACAATAATTTTGGGCATAGTAGCATTCTGTGGTACTCATTGTATTAGGCCATCTCTACAAAGGTCCACCAGCCTTAAAAAAAAACAACTATCTGCATATTGCTTGGACAATAGTTTTGGGCATAGTAGCAGTCTGTGGTACTCATTGTATTAGGCCATCTCTACAAACGTCCACCAGCCTTAAAAAAAAAAAAATCTGTCTGCATGTTGCTTGGACAATAATTTGGGCATGTGCATCTGTGGTGCATTGTATTGGGCCACTTAAAGTCCACCACCTTAAAAAATTAAAATCTATCTGCTTGTTGCTGACAATAATATGGGCATAGTAGCAGTTGTGGTACCATTGTATAGGCCATCTCTACAAAGACCCACCAGCCTTAAAAAAAAAAAAAATCTATCTGCATATTTGCTTGGACAATAAGTTGGGCATAGTAGCATTATGTGGTACTCATTGTATTAGGCCATCTCTACAAAGGTCCACCAGTAGTGTGGAGCGATACTTTCCGATATCCAAAAGTATCGGAATCGGAATGGTATCACCGATACCATTAAAATATCGGTGATACCCGATACCGATACCGGAAGTCCCATGTAAGTCTATGGGAACAAAATATCGCAACTAAAAAAACCTCTTTCTTTCCTTGTAAACACTAAATATACACACATAGAATACATATATATATATACATGTCATTGTGACATGTATATATATATACATATATGTATAGTTTACACACTTCTACATAGTAAAATATCCTCTGATTCAATTGCCGGGTAAAGCCGGCTTCTGTGAAAAGACAGAAGCACCCGACATGAAATGACACTTGGTGTACATAGAGTTAACCATGTCTTTTCATGTCATTTGCAATCTGATTTGCACAAACAATTACATCAGTCTATGTGTGCAAAATTTCACACCTGTAGGGTTAATTAAAGGTGTAAATTCGTTGTAAAAAAAACTGACTTTTTTGCTACGAATTTACACCTTTAATTAACCCCTACAGGTGTGAAATTTTGCACACAGCCACTCATGTAATTGTTTGTGCAAATCAGATATCAAACTACATGAAAAGACATGGTTAACCCTATGTACACCAAGTGTCATTTCATGTCGGGTTCTGCATTTTCACAAAAGCCGGCAATTGAATTAGCGGCTATTATACTATGTAGAAGTGTATGAACTATAAATATAAATATATATATGTGTCACAAATTCAATGACATGTATATATATATATATGAGGTGTAAAATTGCTGAAAAAAAATGGATGGGCTCCCGCCCTATTTTCGCAACCAGACAGACAAAGCCAGTGAGTGGGGGCAGATAATAATAGCCCAGAGAGGGACCATTTTTTTTGGCCCCCCCGGCTACTTAACATCTGCCCCCAGACACCCCAGAAAGGTCAAATCTCTAATTAGATTTGCCCTTTCTGGCACTTTGCCGGTCTATTCCCATTGCCCTGTAGCGGTGGCGAATGGGTTAATAAGGGGTTAAAATGACCTTGCAATTGAAAGGTCACTTTAAGCCAGGTTAATAATTGAGAGCTGTCAATTAGACAACTATCAATTATTAATCCTATTGTATGAAAGAAAAATCAAACACACACACTTTAATAAAAAAGAAGTTTAATGAAATAATCACACAGTTTTTGACCATATTTTATTTACCTGCTAAAACCATTTCCTGTAATAAAAATAAAATAATAAAGCAAAATTATTCTTACCAATCCGATGCACAGTCAGGTCCCACGGTATAATCCTTCAGAAAGGGTTAATGTTTACTGCAGGGACCGCAGCTAATGCTGCAGCCTCACAGTAAACCCCCAAATGAATGAGTTCCTCTCCTGGTGACAGGAGAGGAAGTGGAAAGCTTAATTGATTGCTTTCCACTTTCACTTCAGGTCAGCCAGGGACACAATCAGTGACGTCAGAGGGAACTGGTTAACAAAAATAGGGGTTCCCTTCGAAAAAAAAATGGCGTGGGGTCCCCCCTATTTTTGTTAACCAGCCAGATGAAGCAGACCGCTGAGGCCTGGATTTTCAGGCTGTTAAGGAGCCAAGATCCATGGACCTTGCCAGCCTGATAATACCAGGCCACAGCAGTCTGCATATCTTGGCTGATTAACAAAAATAGGGGATCCCCTCGAAAAAAATTGGCGTGGGGTCCCCCCTATTTTTGTTAACCAGCCAGATGAAGCAGACCGCTGAGGCCTGGTGTAATGTATGTGGTACAGTTCATATAGCGTCTTGTGCTTGGGTGCGATGAAAATACATGAGACACAGGTTTGATATAGAAAGTCTTGTATTACTTCATACAAGTTGGCAAAAATAGTCACACAGTTTGCAGACACAGAAGCAGGAGACACAGCAGGCCAGAGTAATCTAAGCTCAGCAATCACTCTCCACAACAGGTTCAGGATCTTCTTCTCTGTTACCGTAAGTCCATGCAAACGTGGGTCTTTCAAAGAGCAGGGTTCAGAGTCCACAAGTGCTTCAGAGTTCCTCAGTAGGAATAGCTGGAGTACAAGGTCCAAGGCTTTAGGAGTCAGGTCACAGGTTCACTGCAGGCTAGATTCTGAAGCACTGATTGCTCAGCTGTGGCTGCTTAAGAAGCAAAAGGAGAGAATCAG
Source organism: Oophaga sylvatica (assembly GCA_033576555.1). Taxonomy (NCBI): domain Eukaryota; kingdom Metazoa; phylum Chordata; class Amphibia; order Anura; family Dendrobatidae; genus Oophaga; species Oophaga sylvatica. Next base: position 42,369 of record JARQOD010003642.1, read on the forward strand.
GGCGGGAACATGCAAGCTGGAAACTCCATTTTGACTGAGGGCAAGATAGCTGCAGCAAGACAGAAAGTAAAATGGCTGACGAACAAACTGAGTTTCAGGAACATGTACACAGAACCTTACACCTGGTTTTTCAGGCTGGTAAGGATCCAATATCCATGGACCTTGCAAGCCTGATAATACCAGGCCACAGCAGTCTGCTTAGCTTGGCTGGTTAACAAAAATAGGGGATCCCCTCGAAAAAAAACGACGTAGGGGTCCCCCCATTTTTTGTTAACCAGCCAAGTAAAATGCAGACTGCTGCGGCCTGGTATTAAAAGACTGTCAAGGCCCATGGATTTTGGCCCTCAACAGCCTGATAATACCAGGCTACAGCAGCCCCACATTTGGCGCATCAAAAGATGTGCCAATTGTGGCACTTTACCCGGCTCTTCCCACTGCGCTGTAGCGGTGGCAAGTGGGGTAATAAGGGGTTAATGTCACCGTTGATTGCACGGTGACAATAAGCCCGGTTAATAATGGAGAGGCGTCAATAAGACACCGATCCATTATTAATCCCAAAGTTATTAAATGTATAAAAAAAAGACAAAGCAAGAAAAAAGTCTTTTAATGAAATAAAAGAGACAACACAGTTTTCATTTTTTTTATTACTCTCTCATTCCTGCGACGCCATCGATCTCCTGTAAAAAAAGAAAAAAAACAAACCAACAGTATACCACCTGTCCGACGCAGTCCATAGCGACAGTCCCACGACGATCCAGCTCTGCTACATCGCAATGACAGGCAGAGCCTGACATCCCGGCGCAGCACAGCTGATTACCTGCTTCCCCGGCGGTGACGTCATCGGACTGACTGCTTTACGGCCGGGATTACCCAGCAGTCACTGCAGTTATCGCGAGAAACTGCATGTGACCGCCGGGGAGAAGAGGATGGCGGCCATGAAGCAGTCCAGGACGTGACCGCCGGAGATCTTCTGCCAGGTAAGTGCCGCTGACTCCTGACAGACCCGACAGACGGACACTGACAGTGACAGTGACAATTCCGATTCCGGTATCCGATATGACGAAAATATCGGTACTCGGAATCGGAATTCCGATACAGCCAATATCGGCCGATACCCGATATTTGCAGTATCGTATCGCTTAACACTATCCACCAGCCTTAAAAAAAAAAATCTATCTGATTGTTGCTTGGACAATAATTTGGGCATAGTAGAAGTCTGTGGTACTCATTGTATTAGGCCATCTTTACAAAGGTCCACCAGCTTTAAAAAACAAAAAAAAAATCTATCTGCATGTTGCTTGGAGAATAATTTTGGGCATAGTAGCATTCTGTGGTACTCATTGTATTAGGCCATCTCTGCAAAGGTCCACCAGCCTTAAAAAAAAAAAAAATCTGTATGCATGTTGCTTGGACAATAATTTGGGCATAGTAGCTGTTGTGAATGTGTTAGAAATGAATTCTGAGCAGAAGATCCCTCTGGTGGTTACAAACAGTACTGAACCATTCAATGAGGATTGGCAATCAGGAGTTACAGACTGGTCTTATATAAGGGAGGTTCCCTCCCATCATGGTTGCCGGTGATCAATTGTTCTTGTCTCAACTGTGGTTCCTGGTTCACTTGGAAGCTTGCTGAGTTTTGCCTGCATCTTCTGCTATCAGATAAGATATTTTCTGCTTTTATTTTTGTGCTTGCTTTTTGCATTGTTCCCTGCACTTCTGTGGAGGTCAGCCAGGTCCCCTCCGGGGGCTTGTGCTCCTCTCATTTTATCTGAGCCACTGTTATTTGTTCATTTGCCTTTTCCAGTTTTTTCAGTGGCTGCGGCTTAGTTTTGCTACACCAGAGAACTAATTTAGGTGGTAGAGGTCGTGTGATCTCAGGTGTTATTGCAATTAGTAGAGTTGGTATTTTTTAGGGTTTTTTGGATTGCAGTAAGTGTCCTTCCTATCCTTTTCTGTCAAGGCAGATTGGGCTCCAACGTTTGCTCATACTATTTTCTGTCTGTGTCTGTATTTCCTCTTGTCTAACCGCCATTACATGTTTGGGGGCTTCCTATGTTCTTTGGGGATCTGCTCCGGGGCAGATAGCTTTCCTCTTTCTATCTTTAGGTGTAGTTAACCTCTCAGGCTGTGACGAGGCGTCTAGGACCAACGTAGGTACGCTCCACGACTGCCTTTAGTTGTGGTGGTTAGTCAGGGTACTGCAATCCAGTAGATTCCAACCTCTCTGGTGTATTGCCGTTTTTGCCTGCTCTCCTCAGCTACCAAATAACAACAGTATCACCGGCCCAAACTGAAAATTGTATGGTACTCAACAGAAGGGAAAAATAGTAAAAGGAAAAATAAAAAAGGAAGTTGTCAGAGATTTTTTTTTTTCTCTGTTTGTTGCATTTTTTCCCTCTTTTTCTCTGGGTGCTGAGGAGGATTTTTTTTTCTCTCAATGGAGTTTGCACAGTTGTCTGGCCGTGTGGATCAGCTTGCCACTGAAGTTCGGAGTATTGCTGCCTATCTTGCAGGGTTGCCGGTTGTGGAGCCTAGGATCCCCATGCCGGATTTGTTTTTGGGGGATCGAGCTAAATTTCTGAATTTCAAAAATAACTGTAAGTTGTTTTTTGCCTTAAAACCTAAGTCCTCAGGGAACGCATCACAGCAGGTTCAAATTGTCATCTCTATCCTGCGCGGCGATCCTCAGGATTGGGCTTTTTCCCTGACTCCTTCCTGGGGACCCTGTTTTGAGTAATGTTGATGCATTTTTTCTGGCTTGGGGTTATTGTACGATGAACCTAATGTCACTGATCAAGCTGAAAAAACCTTGTTGGCATTAAATCAGGGGCTTGAGGACGCTGAGTTGTACTGTCAAAAATTCCGAAAGTGGGCAGTCCTGACCAAATGGAATGATGATGCTTTGGCAGCCCTTTTTCGGAAGGGTCTGTCAGAGAATGTAAAAGATGTTATGGTGGGTTTCCCTGCTCCCTCTGGTCTCAATGATTCTATGTTATTAGCGATTCAAATTGACAGACGTTTGCGTGAGCGTAGAGGTATGTGTGGAATAGTGTTGCCTTATGAACCAGCTTCTGAACCCAGGCAGTGTGATAGAGTGGCTTCTGGGGCACAGCGTCATGAGTTTCTAAAACGCAATGGTTATGTTTCTACTGTGGTGACTCCTCTCATGCTATTTCAGTCTGCCCTAAGCGGGGAAGACGTTTTGCACGCTCAGTTGTCTTGGGTAGTGTTCAGACTAAATTTCTGTTGACTGTTACCCTGATTTGCTCCCTGTCCACATTTTCTGCTCAGGCTTTTGTTGACTCGGGAGCAGCTATTAACCTAATGGATTTTGATTTTGCTAAACGTTGTGGGTTTCCGTTGATACCCCTACGGAAGTCTATTCCCTACTGGGGATTGATTCTACCCCTTTGGCTGAGAATAAACCACAGTTCTCTACTCAGGTGATAATGAGGGTTGAACCTGATCATCAGGAGAGTTGCAAATTTTTGGTGCTGTATAATCTGCATGACATTATTGTACTAGGTTTCCCTTGGTTACAGTCTCATAATCCTGTTTTGGATTGGAAATCTGTGTCTGTAACCAGTTGGGGCTGCCAATGTGCTAATGCCAACACTCCTGTTTTTTCTGCCTCTCCCCAGGCTCAGGAAGTTCCTGACTTTTTGACTGATTTTTCTGATGTGTTTAGCGAAAGTAAATCTGCATCCTTGCCCCCCCATAGGAGCTATGACTGCGCTATTGAATTAGTGCCTGGTAGTAAATTCCGCCTTTTTAACTTGTCAGTACCTGAACATGACGCTATGCGGTCTTATATCAAGGAGTCATTGGAGAAGGGTCATATCAGACCATCCTCTTCACCCTTGGGTGCCGGTTATTTCTTTGTGGCCAAAAAGGATGGCTCATTAAGGCCGTGTATTGATTATCGTCTCTTGAACAATATCACTGTGAAATATCAATATCCGTTACCATTGATTTCTGACCTGTTTTCCAGGGTGAAAGTGCTACTTGGTTTACCAAGCTTGACCTCAGGGGAGCGTATTACCTTATTCGCATTAAGCACGGGGATGAATAGAAGACGGTGTTTAATACCCCAAAGGGGCATTTTGAGTACCTAGTGATGCCCTTTGGGCTCACTAATGCTCCTTCCGTCTTCCAGTCCTTCATGAATGACATTTTCAGGGATTTTGTGGATAAATTTCTGATTGTTTATTTGGATGATATCTTGATTTTTTCCAATGACTGGGACTCTCATGTGAAACATGTTCGGACTGTGTTCCAGATTTTGAGAGAGAATGCTCTGTATGTGAAGGGATCAAAGTGTCTTTTTGGCGTACAGAGGATCTCATTTCTGGGATTCATTTTGTCCCCATCTGTTATTGAAATGGACCCGGTCAAGGTTCAGGCCATCTGTGATTGGGTCCAACCTACTTCATTAAAGGCTCTTCAGAGATTTTTGGGTTTTGCCAATTTTTATCGTAAATTTATTGGTAATTTCTCTGTTATTGTTAAACCATTGACTGATTTGACCAAAAAGGGTTCTGATGTGGTGAATTGGCCTCCTGAGGCAGTCTCTGCGTTTCAGGAACTGAAGCAGAGATTCACTTCTGCTCCTGTTCTACGGCAGCCTGATGTTTCTCTGCCATTTCAGGTGGAGGCTGATGCCTCTGAAACTGGGGCAGGTGCCGTTTTGTCCCAAAGAGATCCAGAGACCTCTAAAAGTAACCCTTGTGCCTTTTTCTCTCGAAAATTTTCTCCAACTGAATGTAATTATGACGTGGGTAATCGGGAGTTATTGGCCATGAAGTGGGCTTTTGAAGAGTGGAGACATTGGCTGGAGGGAGCCAAACATCAGGTGGTAGTCCTCACGGACCATAAGAATCTGGTTTATCTGGAATCAGCCAAGCGACTTAATCCTAGACAGGCCAGGTGGGCCTTGTTTTTCACACGTTTTAATTTTGTGGTTTCTTTTCTTCCTGGCACTAAGAATGTTGAGGCAGATGCCCTCTCGAGGAGTTTCCTTGCGGACTCTCCTGAGTTATCTGATCCTGCTGTTATTTTGGAAGAGGGTGTAGTTCTTTCCGCCATCTCGCCCAATTTGAGACTGGCTCTGGAAGGGTTCAGGAGGATAAACCCGAGCGCTGCCCTATTGGGAAATTGTTTGTCCCAGACGGGTGGAAAAAGAGTGTGATGTCTGAGATTCATTGTTCCGCATTGGCCGGTCATCCCGGAATTTTTGGTACCAGAGACTTGGTTAGTCGGTCCTTTTGGTGGCCTTCTTTGTCTCGTGACGTCAGGGAATTTGTGCAGTCCTGCGGGACTTGCTCTCGCTCCAAGCCTTGCTCTCGCTCTAGTGGTTTGTTGATGCCATTGCCTGTGCCCAAGAGACCATGGACCCATATCTCTATGGATTTCATTTCCGACCTCCCTGTTTCTCAGAGAATGACCGTTATTTGGGTGATTTGTGATAGGTTTTCCAAAATGATACATCTTGTGCCATTACCTAAGTTGCCTTCCTCCTCCGAATTGGTGCCTTTGTTCCTTCAGCACATGGTTCGGTTACACGGCATTCCTGAGAACATTGTGTCTGACAGAGGAGTCCAGTTTGTTTCCAGATTTTGGAGGACTTTTTGTTCTAAACTTGGTGTTCAATTGTCTTTCTCCTCGGCTTTTCATCCTCAGACCAATGGACAAACTGAGAGAACAAACCAGACATTGGAGACTTATCTGAGATGCTTTGTGTATGCTGATCAAGATGACTGGGTCTCTTTTTTGCCTTTGGCTAAGTTTGCTCTTAATAATAGGGCTAGCTCTGCCACTTTGATGTCTCCATTTTTCTGCAATTTTGGGTTTCACCCTCGATTTTCTTTTGGACATACGGAGGCTTCTGTCTGTCCAGGTGTTGACTCTGTTGTGGAGCGTATGCGGCAGATTTGGGACCAGGTAGTGGAGAGGTTGTCCCTCTCTCAGGAGAGGGCCCAGAGGTTTGCCAACCGGCATAGGACTGATGGTCCTCGGTTTGAAGTGGGGGACTTGGTCTGGTTGTCCTCAAGAAATATCCCTATGAGAGTTGCATCTCCTAAGTTTAAGCCTAGATTCATTGGACCTTATAAGATCATGGAGATTCTTAATCCTGTTTCCTTTCGTTTACTTCTTCCTGGGACATTTAAGATCCATAACGTGTTCCACAAGTCCTTATTGAAGAGGTTTGTCGAGCCAGTAGTTCCTATGGCTGCGCCTCCTGACCCTGTTTTGGTTGAGGGCAATGTGGAGTATGTGGTTGAGAAAATATTGGATTCTCGTTTTTCTAGACGGAAACTCCAGTATTTGGTTAAGTGGAGAGATTATGGTCAGGAGGACAATTCTTGGGTGTTTGCTTCGGACATCCATGCTAGGAGACTGATCCGTGCGTATCACAGAGCTCATCCTGACCGACCTGGTTGCCCAAGTGAGGGTTCGGTGACCCCTCCTTAAGGGGGGGTACTGTTGTGAATGTGTTAGAAATGAATTCTGAGCAGAAGCTCCCTCTGGTGGTTACAAACAGTACTGAACCATTCAATGAGGATTGGCAATCAGGAGTTACAGACTGGTCTTATATAAGGGAGGTTCCCTCCCATCATGGTTGCCGGTGATCAATTGTTCTTGTCTCAACTGTGGTTCCTGGTTCACTTGGAAGCTTGCTGAGTCTTACCTGCATCTTCTGTTTTCAGATAAGATATTTTCTGCTTTTATTTTTGTGCTTGCTTTTTGCATTGTTCCTTGCACTTCTGTGGAGGTCAGCCAGGTCCCCTCCGGGGGCTTGTGCTCCTCTCAATTTATCTGAGCCACTGTTATTTGTTCATTTGCCTTTTCCAGTTTTTTCAGTGGCTGCGGCTTAGTTTTGTTACACCAGAGAACTAATTTAGGTGGTAGTGGTCGTGTGTAGTGTTGAGCGATACTGCTCGATATCTAAAAATATCGGATCGGAATGGTATCTCCGATATCACTAAATATCGTCGATATCCGATTCCGATACCGGAAGTCCCATGTAAGTCTATGGGAACCAAATATCGACATTAAAAAAAACCCATTCTTGCCTTGTTGGTTAATTGTACATGAAGGAAAACAACAAAGACTAATGTAGAATGTACTGGGGGAGGTTGAGGAGACAATAAAGGCATACATGTTTAACCCAATGCATTGGAATAGCATTAATATATTTTTTTTTGGAAATACGTTTGGATTGACTAACACATTGACAATGTTGTTAACCTTTTTTCTATTTTGGTAAATATGTATGTTTCACAACTTCCATGCTCTTCACCTTTTTAACTTTTGCCAGTGCCACACTTCTCTTCATAATCTTCAGCAGCATCATCTTTCTCATCAAATTATTCTTCATCTTCACCTTCTTAATCTTCTTCTTAAACTTCTTGCTATTCATGTTTTTGTTTACATTACTCATATTGTTATTATTAAACTAATTAATCTTCTTCATATTCAAATTCTTCATCTTCTTCCTCTTCATCTTCTTCATCATATTCTTATTTGTGACAGAGATTCCTGTACTTGTAATCTGTAAAAGTATGAATTGTTCATCCTTCCGTTCTTGCTGTCACAAAAGATTTAAATTACAACAAATATTTGTCCGTGTTCAGTTTAGCCTGCAGCAGCAGGCATTTTCCAGGGGCACCACGAGGAGGAACGGACTCACCCCCATACACTGCTTAGTCTTCTTCTGCTTAGAATTTAGAGCATATATTTTGCTCTTCATTTTGGTCTTATACTTCATGTTCTTCTGCTTTTTGATCTTCTGCTTATTGTTCTTCTGTCTCTTGTTCTGTATCTTGTAGTTTGTCTTAACCTTCTTTGTCCTGTTGGTGATCTTCTTCTGGGTAATCTTTTATTTTTTCTTTGTGATGGTGTTCAGGCTGGTTGGCTTCATGCTCGTCGTCCTTGTTGTCGTCATCTTCTTCTGGGTGGTCTTTAAGGTCGTCTAATTTCCGAAAACCAGCTGACGTTACTGGAACCCTGACGGGTATCAGATGGAGCAAGAGACAATGGAAGTAACGAGGACCAGCTGACTGTGCTGGAACCCAGAGGGGCAGCAGAAGGAAAAGAGGCAATGTCACAACCGAGTACCAGCTGACGTTACTGTGACACGGTTACTAAGCAGGAGGTACCTGTGCTCCAAAGCACTACCAAGGACCAGCAGACGTTGGTGGAACTCGGATACGGAGATGGAGGCACCTAGGCCAAAGGCACTGGGGAGAACCAGTTGACGGTACTGGACCCCGGACGGGTAGCAGAAGGAAAAGAGGCAATGTCACAACCAAGTACCAGCTGACGTTACTGTGACACGGTTACTAAGCAGGAGGTACCTGTGCTAAAAAGCACTACCAAGGACCAGCAGACGTTGGTGGAACTCGGATACGGAGATGGAGGCACCTAGGCCAAAGGCACTGGGGAGAACCAGTTGACGGTACTGGACCCGGACGGGTAGCAGAAGGAAAAGAGGCAATGTCACAACCGAGTACCAGCTGACGTTACTGTGACACGGTTACTAAGCAGGAGGTACCTGTGCTCCAAAGCACTACCAAGGACTAGCAGACGTTGGTGGAACTCGGATACGGAGATGGAGGCACCTAGGCCAAAGGCACTGGGGAGAACCAGTTGACGGTACTGGACCCCGGACGGGTAGCAGAAGGAAAAGAGGCAATGTCACAACCGAGTACCAGATGACGTTACTGTGACACGGTTACTAAGCAGGAGGTACCTGTGCTCCAAAGCACTACCAAGGACCAGCAGACGTTGGTGGAACTCGGATACGGAGATGGGGCACCTAGGCCAAAGGCACTGGGGAGAACCAGTTGACGGTACTGGACCCCGGACGGGTAGCAGAACGCACCCATGAAAATGTAAGTTGACAGGACACAAGCCGTCCGCAGTTACCGAATCACACAGTCCTACAGTGGGTGCTTGTCCTATTGTCACAATGGAAACAGCCTTTATTTACATATCCCACAGCACACATAGGAATCACCTAAACTGCAGGCACCATAGAGTCGGCTAACCCGAATGCAACACGACAGCACAACTTATTGGAGGATAATTGACGTTCACACTGCCAGGAAACAGCTGTCGTGCTGTAACCAGGCTGGCCAGGAGTCAGTACCCCTGCCAATTACTTACGAGCAACAAATGGCGGTGTTGTAGCCCAGGGAGTAGAGTTCAGGTGGTAGAAAGATGAACATAACAGGAGACATGGAAAACGTTGCCAAACAGTTATTTAATCTGAAAACGGACAGGCAAATTCAGGTGAGATCCATGCCTTGTTCATTTTCAGAAAAGTAAGCCGGTCTACATTCTCTGAGGATAGTCGCATGCGACGGTCTGTTACTACACCACCTGCAGCACTAAAGACGCGCTCAGATAATACACTGGCAGCAGGGCAAGCCAGCACCTCCAATGCATACTGGCTAAGCTCTGGCCATGTATCCAACTTAGAGACCCAAAATTTGAAAGGGGAAGAGGCATCTGGGAGTACACTTAGAGGGAAAGCCAAGTAGTCTGTCACCATCTTACGGAAACGTTTCTTCCTGGTGACTGTAGCCGTCTCGGATGGTGTAGACCTTGCTGGCGCTGTCACAAAACTTCGCCACATTTGTAACATACAGCTCTTGCCCTGTGCAGAGGCGCTGCTTGTGCTCCCTCTTGTTGTAGAGGTGTCTACACTGCCTCGACGCACAGAGCTGCTTTGTAAAGCAGTAGCAGCAGCAGCAGCTCTCTCGGCTGGAATGTACAACAGTATGGATTGCACCAGTGTGTCTTGGTACTCCAGCATTTTACGGTCCCGGTTCACCGGTGTGATGAGGGTTTGTAAGTTGTCCCGCTAGCGAGGGTCTAGGAGGGTGTACACCCAATAATCTGACGTGGTGAGAATGTGGGCGATGCGGCGGTCGTTTCTCAGGCACTGAAGCATGAAATCAACCATGTGCTGCAGACTCCCAACTGGCCAACAAAGGCTGTCCTCTGGAAGAGGCGTCATCTCTGCCTCCTCTGCATCACCCCACCCTTGCTCTACATACTGACTAGAGCGTTGTGTACCTCCCTCTGTAGGGATTTCTTCCTCCTCCATTGACTCCTCCTCCTCCTCCTCATCCTCCTCACAAAGTGAGCCCTGCCCAGCCCTTTGTGAGGAACCACGTTGCGATGACTGTCCTGAAGGTAATTGAATTTGTGACTCCTCATCCTCCACCTCTTCCAAAACCTCTTCCTTTAGTGCTTTCAGTGATTTCTGAAGCAGGCAGATAAGGGGGACAGTCATGCTGACTAGTGCATCATCTGCACTCGCCATCCGCGTTGAGACATCAAACGCACGCAAAACGTCGCAGATGTCCTTCATAGAGGCCCACACAGTAGTGGTGAAGTGTGAACGGCGCAAATTGCGAGTTGATTGCGCCTGTTGCAGCTGATACTCCATTACTGCTGGCTGCTGCTCACACAACCGCTCCAACATATGTAACGTGGAATTCCACCTGGTGGGTACGTCACATATGATGCGATGTTCAGGAAGGCGAAATCTGACTTGCAGAGCTGCAATGCGCGATCTGGCCATGCTGGAACGTCGCAAGTGAGCGCACTCTAGGCGGACCTTGTGCAGCAGTGCATCAAGATCCGGATAGTCCCTCAAAAAACTCTGCACGACCAAGTTGAGCACATGTGCCAGACATGGTATGTGAGTGAGGTTGCCAAGGCCCAGAGCTGCCACCAGATTTCGGCCATTGCCACACACTACCAAGCCTGGCTGGAGATTAGCTAACAAAAACCACACGTCGCTCTCCTGCTTGATGGCATCCCAGAGCTCCTGCGCTGTGTGGCTTCGATCCCCCATGGAAATTAATTTCAGGACGGCCTGTTGACATTTGGCCACGGCTGTGCTCATATCGGTCGCAACAGGTAAGCGTTCACGGGTCCATGTGGAGGTATACCGTGACGGCTCGTGCAGCGATGATTCTGAGGAACTGGAGTAGGAGGAGGAATCAATGTGTACAGACTGGATTCCTGCAATCCTTGGAGTTGGCAGAACACGTTCAGCGCCACTGGCAAGATCTGTACCCGGCTCCACAACATTGACCCAATGGGCAGTGAGGGAAAGGTATCGTCCCTGGCCATGGGTACTGGTCCACGCATCGGTGGTCAGGTGGACCCTGCTACTGACGGCGTTTAGTAGCGCATGTTTAATGTTTCCCTCGACATGTTTTTGCAGAGCAGGGACGGCTTGCCTGCTGAAATAAAATCGGCTTGGCACATTATATTGTGGGACTGCCAATGCCATAAAGTTCCTGAAACTGTCAGTCTCCACCAGCCTGAATGACAGCATTTCAAGGGACAGGAGTTTTGCAATGCCAGCATTCAGAGCCTGTGCTCGTGGATGGTTTGCCGAGTATGGCCGTCTTTTATCCCATGCCTGTGGTACCGATGGCTGTTTTGTGGTCTGGGAGTGTGACGATGACTGTGAACTTGCTGCTGTGGGTGGAATAACAGTTTGTCTATGGACAACAGTGACCAAGGTTCTTCCATGGAGATCCTGTGAGGAAGCCGAACCAGGTGTGTGTGAGCTGGAGGTAGAGGCTCCAACACGACCTGAAGATGTAGGTGCTGCTGTAGGTTGGCCTACATTTCCAGTGTGTCTTTGTAACTCAGCTACGTGCTTTGTCCGTACATGTTTCCACATATTTGTGGTATTCAGGTTACTGATATTTTTACCTCTTTTAACTTTTTGCTTACACAGCTTGCATTGAACATAGCAAATATCATCTACAAGTCTGTCAAAAAAGGACCACGCAGTGCAAGTCATGGGAGCGCCAATTTTGACATTTCTAAGAGAACTGCTCCCAACAGGTGCCAAACTGGAGGCTACAGGCAAGCGAGTCTGCAGCCTACATCTCCCTCCTCTTTGTACCGTTGGGACAATCTCTTCCTCAGAGCTGCTCCCACCACCTTCCTGTTGCTCACGCCATGTTGGGTCTCGGACTTCATCATCTCCACTACCCTCTTCCAACACCTGCTGCTGTTGGATGGTCTGGGCAGCACCATGCTCCACAAAACCTGGCACCTGAGTCTCATCATCATCATAAGATGCGTTCTGCGGTGTGCTGTCCATCGGCACTGGCTCACCGCCTCTTCAGATTGAGAGAGACACAGCTGTTGCGCATCACTGCATACTCCCTCTTCTTCAAATTGCAGAATACTGCTTGCCTGTGCCCGTGTTTGCGAGCCAACAGATTATGAGAACAGAAGAGAGACTCAGCTGGCTCCTGTACAGAACTCTCTGACTGCCTGGGCAATTTGACAGGCGGTGAACAGACAGATGGTTGCTCAACAGTGTTGTGTTCCTGAGAGGAGGTGGAAGGAATTGAAGTCGATGCATTGGCTGCCATCCAACCAACAACGGCTTCAATTTGTTCTTCCCGCAGCAGGGGGGCACGCCGAGCTCCTACCAAACTGCGCATAAAGGAATGCTCATGGGTAAAACTGGTGGATGCTGTGTCACTGAGGGCGGCAGCAGCCACAGAATCCCCACGTCCTCTCCCTGCTGAAACTCCACGGCCACGACCACGTGCCTTATTCCCTGCCTTCTTCATCTTGGTAGATTGATAAAGAAAGTCAGAAAAGTTATAAGGCCTAATGTGGTTATTACGCAGAGACTGAAGTGAACACTGAAACACAACTGTTCACAATCTGTGAAAGGCTACTCCTTTGTCTACTTCTATAGTGTTTGCAACCAATGTATTGGATACGGATGGAAGCGCGTCACACTAATAGATTATATTTATTTTAAATGGAATGGAGCAGAACCAATTGGAGAGAAATGAAAAGGATGAGGCACTGAGACACGCTCAGCAGAGTACAAGCAGCAGTGCTTGAACAAGTAACTGGAGCGTGATGTGCACTCAAAAAATAAAAAACACAGACTGAAGTGAACACTGAAACACAACTGTTCACAATCTGGGAAAGGCTACTCCTTTGTCTACTTCTATAGTGTTTGCAACCAATGTATTGGATACGGATGGAAGCGCGTCACACTAATAGATTATATTTATTTTAAATGGAATGGAGCAGAACCAATTGGAGAGAAATGAAAAGGATGAGGCACTGAGACACGCTCAGCAGAGTACAAGCAGCAGTGCTTGAACAAGTAACTGGAGCGTGATGTGCACTCAAAAATTAAAAAACAGACTGAAGTGAACACTGAAACACAACTGTTCACAATCTGGGAAAGGCTACTCCTTTGTCTACTTCTATAGTGTTTGCAACCAATGTATTGGATACGGATGGAAGCGCGTCACACTAATAGATTATATTTATTTTAAATGGAATGGAGCAGAACCAATTGGAGAGAAATGAAAAGGATGAGGCACTGAGACACGCTCAGCAGAGTACAAGCAGCAGTGCTTGAACAAGTAACTGGAACGTGATGTGCACTCAAAAAATAAAAAACACAGACTGAAGTGAACACTGAAACACAACTGTTCACAATCTGGGAAAGGCTACTCCTTTGTCTACTTCTATAGTGTTTGCAACCAATGTATTGGATACGGATGGAAGCGCGTCACACTAATAGATTATATTTATTTTAAATGGAATGGAGCAGAACCAATTGGAGAGAAATGAAAAGGATGAGGCACTGAGACACGCTCAGCAGAGTACAAGCAGCAGTGTTTGAAAAAGTAACTGGAGCATGATGTGCACTCAAAAAATAAAAAACATAGACTTTAGTGAACACTGAAACACAACTGTTCACAATCTGGGAAAGGCTACTCCTTTGTCTACTTCTATAGTGTTTGCAACCAATGTATTGGATACGGATGGAAGCGCGTCACACTAATAGATTATATTTATTTTAAATGGAATGGAGCAGAACCAATTGGAGAGAAAAGAAAAGGATGAGGCACTGAGACACGCTCAGCAGAGTACAAGCAGCAGTGCTTGAACAAGTAACTGGAGCGTGATGTGCACTCAAAAAATAAAAAACACAGACTGAAGTGAACACTGAAACACAACTTGTTAGGGTCTGCGGAACGCACCAAATATATAAAGTGGAGAGGTGCGTTCGCAGCCCGGGGTCCACCGTGCAAGCAAAGCCTGCTGCTAGTAAGATGACGAAAGTAGCGAACTCTGTTATCCCGCAGAGTCGCTAAAATAAACGCCGTAGCGCGTTGTGGCAGTAAGTGCAGACTCTGTTAATTCACAGAGCCGCTAACGGGATGCCACAGTGCTATATGGCGATATGTGCGAACTCACTTAGCTTCAGTGAGCCGCAAAGTAAAACGCTAGGGCGCTGTCTAGCGTCGAAAGCGAACCCTGTTACGTCACAGAGCCGCTGAGAACAAACACCGTGTCCTGTCAGGCTCTCAGGCACATGGTTAATTGCTAAGCGAGCATAATACGTGGTCATGCGCTAATGTCCTCTCGGGAGTCACCCGCAATCTATGGCGTCTGAACGCCAGACCCTGAATACGGCAATCAAACTCCTCACCGGTTATGCCGGTAATCTAGGGCATCTAGGACACCGACCCTGACCAGCTAGCACACTAAACTCCTCACCGATTAAGTCGGTATTCTAGTGGCTTATTTCAGCCGGGTCCCTAACCACACACACGCATGACCACACTGGCGCATAGCATACAATGGTTGATATTAGCGCATGGCGGCCCAGCCATGCTACCCTTTTATAGCAACAGCTACAGGACCTTCCAGGAACAAGGACCAATGAGAACCTGTTCAGAAGACTAGTAGTAACAGGGCCTTCCTGGCGGGCCAATAGGAGCTGCTGCAGTACCTGAGCATGTGACCCCTGATCTCCAATGAGAGATCTCACTCTGGGCACGCTCAGAAGGGAAAATGCAGGACTTTATCCCAAAGACGTCTGCTCCAGAACTGGCTATAATAGCAGATCCAGGAAAGGCAGCAGCAAGTCACTGCCCAGTAGTGGAGTGGGCAAGACGCTTGGAACGACGTCTCTGCTGAGCAGGCTCCACTGCGGCCGGAGATGAATGGGAGACCACAGCGGCACTGGTTCGAGACTCCCCTTGTGCAGGAGCGGAAACTCGAACCCTAACATGGCCCCCCCTTCTCTGGGCCTCGCTGTGTTCAAAGGCAGCGATGAGCTGCGGAGCGTGAACATGCTCGGCAGGCTCCCAAGACCTATCCTCAGGCCCATAGCCCCTCCAGTCCACCAAATAAAACTTTTTGCCCCGTACCACCTTACACCCCACGATGGCGTTCACCTCATGGTCATCCGCAGATGAACCCGATGTCCCGGCAGATGACTCAGAAAACCGGGACATGAGCACGGGTTTCAGGAGGGACACGTGAAAGGTGTCGGAGATACCCAGGCGTGGTGGAAGAGCTAAACGGTATACCACAGGGTTAACCTGCTCGAGGACCTTGAAAGGACCCAGGTAGCGGGGTGCCAACTTAGTGGACTCAACTCGCAGCCTGATGTTACGGGCGGAGAGCCACACCAAATCCCCAGGAGCAAATGTAGGAGCGGGGCGCCGATGGGCATCGGCCGAAGACCTCATCCTCTCTTTGGAGGCCTGAATGGCATCCTGCGTGCAGTCCCAAATGTCCCGTGCCTCCACAGCCCAGTCTGCCACCCTGGAATCGGCGGAAGACACGGGCATAGGCACTGGTACCCGCGGATGCTGACCGTAGTTCAGGAGGAATGGGGTCTGTCCGGTGAAATCAGCCACAGCATTGTTTAATGCAAACTCAGCCCATGGTAGCAAGGATGCCCAGTCATCCTGCCTGGCTGAGACAAAATGTCGTAGATAGGTGACCAAGGTCTGGTTGGCCCTCTCTACCAACCCATTCGTCTCAGGATGGTACGCTGAAGAGAGATTTAACTCAATACTGAGTAGACGACAAAGCTCTCTCCAGAACCGAGACGCAAACTGGGGACCTCGGTCACTGACAATCTTGTCCGGCATGCCGTGTAAACGGAAGATGTGCCTAACAAACAACGCTGCCAGAGCCCGTGCAGAAGGTAACCGTGGTAGTGGCACCAGATGCACCATTTTAGAGAAATGGTCGGTGATTACCCAAATGATGGTGCAACCCCGAGACTTGGGCAAGCCCACCACAAAGTCCATCCCAACCATCTCCCAGGGCCTGTCTGCCACCGGCAAAGGGTAAAGTAACCCAGCTGGCCGTTGTCGTGGAGACTTATTTTTGGTGCAGGAGACACATGCCCGAACATAGTCCCCAACATCACGGACCATATGCGGCCACCAATATGTCCTCGCCAGCAATTCAGATGTCCTCTTTGCCCCAAAGTGTCCACCCACCCTGGACGAATGTGCCCAAGAGAGTACCTCCGGTCGCAAATTAGTAGGCACAAAAGTCTTGCCCGGGGCACAGACTCTAGCGAAACCGGGGCCACTGTTCTCAGGCTCTCTGTGGGGACGATAAGCCGAGGCTCCTCCACCTCCTCCTCCGAGGACACCACAGAGCGAGAGAGAGCGTCGGCACGAATGTTCTTCTCTCCCGAGAGGAAATGCAGTGTGAAATGAAATCGGGAGAAGAACAAGGACCATCTGGCTTGGCGAGAATTAAGCCGCTGGGCTGTCTGAAGATATACCAGGTTTTTGTGATCCGTGAAGACTTGGAAGGGAAAGCGAGCTCCCTCCAACAGATGTCTCCACTCCGAGAAGGCCAACTTCATTGCTAGCAACTCCCTGTCCCCGATGGAATAATTCCTCTCTGCTGGTGTGAAGGTCTTGGAGAAAAAGAAGCATGGATGCTTCCGACCTTGAGCATCCTTTTGGAAGAGGACTGCTCCAGCACCAACGGACGAGGCATCCACCTCCAATATAAATGGCTTATCAACATCGGGGCGATGTAGGATGGGAGCTCTAGCGAAATGAGACTTAATAGACGTGAAGGCCTTGGAGACCTCTTCAGACCACAATTTGGGATTAGCTCCCTTTTTGGTAAGGGCAACCACGGGAGCTACCAAAGTTGAGAAGTGGGAAATGAACTGACGGTAGTAATTAATGAACCCCATAAAGCGCTGCACCGCCTTTAGAGAGTGGGGTTCTTGCCAGTCCATCACCGCCTGTAGTTTGGCAGGATCCATAGCCAATCCCTGGGCGGAGATGATATAGCCCAGGAAAGGTAAGGACTCCTGCTCAAACACACATTTCTCCAACTTTGCGTAAAGGGAATTTGCCCGTAGGAGGTCGAAGACCCTGCCAACATCCCTCCGGTGGGAGTCAATATCTGGAGAGAAGATGAGTATATCATCCAGATAGACTACGACCGAGGTGGAGAGCATATCCCGGAAGATGTCATTGACAAAGTCTTGGAAAACGGCTGGAGCATTACAGAGCCCAAAGGGCATCACCAGATATTCGTAATGCCCATCCCTGGTATTAAAAGCCGTCTTCCATTCGTCCCCCTTACGGATGCGAATCAGGTTATAAGCACCGCGCAGATCTAGTTTAGTGAATACCCTTGCTCCCCGAAGCCTATCAAATAGCTCAGAGATCAGGGGCAACGGGTACTTGTTTTTAACGGTGATGGCGTTAAGACCCCTGTAATCAATACACGGACGCAATTCTCCGTTTTTCTTCTGCACGAAGAAAAATCCCGCCCCTGCCGGTGACACCGACTTCCTAATAAACCCTCTTGCCAGGTTCTCCTGAATATATTGCGACATGGCCTCTGTCTCAGGAAGAGAGAGGGGATAGACCCTTCCCCGAGGAGGTTCTGCGCCAGGCAAGAGGTCGATAGGACAGTCATAGGGGCTATGAGGCGGAAGAGTCTCCGCAGCCTTCTTGGAGAACACGTCTGCATATGACCAGTAGTGCTTGGGAAGTGGAGTAAGATCTGCGGGTAACTCAGTAGTGGTAACCTGAACGCAACTTCTGACACATCTGCCTGTACATGCATCACTCCAACCCAGTATCCTACCCGAAGTCCACTCTATATGTGGGGAGTGGAAACGGAGCCAAGGTATACCTAGTAGGATCTCGTCTATTCCCTCGGGAAGGACGAGTAGGGAAATAAATTCCTGATGGGAAGGAGATACAGACAATGCAAGTGGGACAGTCTGGTGTGTAATTTGTGAGGGCAATGACGACCCATTCACTACCCGAACAGTCACTGATTTGTCAAGCGCCACCAGAGGTATTGCATGACGGCGAGCAAAGCTAGAGGACATGAAATTCCCCTCTGCTCCTGAGTCCACGCAAAGGTCGGCGGTGAGAATGGAAGTACCAACAGTGATTGTCCCTTTAAATGTTATCTTGGAGGAAAATGCCGCTGTCTCTAGTGAACCTCCTCCCAGGGCCACTAGACGCGATCGCTTCCCCGATCGCTGTGGACATCTGTTGGCATAGTGTCCTGTCTGCTGACAATGGTTACAAACCACGGATACTCGGACGGACCGAGACTTAGGTCCTGCATGAGGAACTTCTGTGGCCTTTTGAGGTTCGGACGCCAGATCGGGGAATTCGAGAGGTTTGGCAAAACCGAAACCTCTGCCTACACTGGGCCCGCTCCAACCTCCGCTCGTGAAAACTGAGGTCAATGCGGGTAGATATGGAGATAAGCTTCTCCAGTGTGGCGGGAATCTCCCTGGTAGCCAAAGCGTCTTTAACATGGTCAGCCAGTCCCCGCCAGTAGATAGGAATAAGAACTTTATCAGACCAATCTAGCTCAGCAGCCAGAGTCCGAAACTGGACGGAAAACTGACTGACCAAAGACGAACCCTGTGTCAATGTCAGCAGTTGTAGTGCCGTATCGTGGGTGACCTGGGGTCCTAAAAAGACCTTTTTAAGAGCCTCCAAGAAACGAGGAGCACTCTGCACCACACGATCATCGCGCTCCCACAGCGGCGTTGCCCACTCCAACGCTCTGCCCGAGAGTAGAGAAAGTACAAAACCCACTTGTGCCCGATCCGTGGGAAAACGTGCAGCCAGAAGCTCGAAAATCTATAGAGCACTGACTCACGAATCCCCGACATTGCTTGCTATCACCGGCAAACTTGTCAGGAAGCGGGAGGTGGGATAATGTAGGGGCAGAGGTGGCAGAGCACAAACTGGCTGCAGCCACGCTAGCAGCCTGAACAGCGACTGCGGTAACATCCACAGCTGAGGTTGTGCTCTCAAGAGCCTCCAACCTACCCTTCAGCTGCTGGATGTACTGCAATAGACGCTGTTCGTCCGCCATTTTACTAGCCAGACCCTGGCGCTAATATTATGTTAGGGTCTGTGGAACGCACCAAATATATAAAGTGGAGAGGTGCGTTCGCAGCCCGGGGTCCACCGTGCAAGCAAAGCCTGCTGCTAGTAAGATGACGAAAGTAGCGAACTCTGTTATCCCGCAGAGTCGCTAAAATAAACGCCGTAGCGCGTTGTGGCAGTAAGTGCAGACTCTGTTAATTCACAGAGCCGCTAACGGGATGCCACAGTGCTATATGGCGATATGTGCGAACTCACTTAGCTTCAGTGAGCCGCAAAGTAAAACGCTAGGGCGCTGTCTAGCGTCGAGAGCGAACCCTGTTACGTCACAGAGCCGCTGAGAACAAACACCGTGTCCTGTCAGGCTCTCAGGCACACGGTTAATTGCTAAGCGAGCATAATACGTGGTCATGCGCTAATGTCCTCGCGGGAGTCACCCGCAATCTATGGCGTCTGAACGCCAGACCCTGAATACGGCAATCAAACTCCTCACCGGTTATGCCGGTAATCTAGGGCATCTAGGACACCGACCCTGACCAGCTAGCACACTAAACTCCTCACCGATTAAGTCGGTATTCTAGTGGCTTATTTCAGCCGGGTCCTTAACCACACACACGCATGACCACACTGGCGCATAGCATACAATGGTTGATATTAGCGCATGGCGGCCCAGCCATGCTACCCTTTTATAGTAACAGCTACAGGACCTTCCAGGAACAAGGACCAATGAGAACCTGTTCAGAAGACTAGTAGAAACAGGGCCTTCCTGGCGGGCCAATAGGAGCTGCTGCAGTACCTGAGCATGTGACCCCTGATCTCCAATGAGAGATCTCACTCTGGGCACGCTCAGAAGGGAAAATGCAGGACTTTATCCCAAAGACGTCTGCTCCAGAACTGGCTAAATAGCAGATCCAGGAAAGGCAGCAGCAAGTCACTGCCCAGTAGTGAGTGGGCAAGACGCTTGGAATGACGTCTCTGCTGAGCAGGCTCCACTGCGGCCGGAGATGAATGGGAGACCGCAGCGGCACTGGTTCGAGACTCCCCTTGTGCAGAAGCGGGAACTCGAACCCTAACACAACTGTTCACAAATCTGGGAAAGGCTACTCCTTTGTCTACTTCTATAGTGTTTGCAACCAATGTATTGGATACGGAT
>JARQOD010003643.1:0-62749 GCA_033576555.1 Oophaga sylvatica
GCACATGAAGCCCATAGTTGCGCAGCATGAATGCCCAAGTTATATAATGCGCATGAGAGGCCCATATAGCCAGCATTGCATGGCCCATATATATATGCGCAGCATTGAATGGCCCATAGTATATATAGCGCAGCATTGAATGGCCCATAGTGCAGCATGAGATCCCATAGTATAATAATGCAGCATTGAGGCCATGTATTATAATGCAGCATTGAGAGCCCATATAGCGCAGCATTGCATGCCCATAGTATATATACGCAGCATTGAATGGCCCATAGTATATATAGCGCAGCTTGCATGCCATAGATATATAAGCAGCATGAGAGCCCATATAGCGCAGCATTGAGGCCCATAGATATAGCGCAGCTTGAATGGCCCATATAATATAAGCAGCATTGAGAGCCATAGTTGCGCAGCATTGAATGGCCCATATATATATAGGGCACATTGCATGCCCATAGTATATATAATGCAGATTGAGGGCCATATAGCGCAGCATTGCATGGCCCTAGTATTATAGCGCGCATTGCTGGCCCATAGTATATATAGCGCAAATTGCATGGCCATAGTATATATAGGCAGCATTGAATGGCCCATAGTATATATAGCGCATTGAGAGGCCCATATAGCGCAGCATTGCATGGCCCATAATTATATAGGGCCATTGAAGGCCATTCAGTATATAGCGCAGCATTGAATGGCCCATAGTAATATAGCGCAGCATTTAAGGCCCATAGTTGCGCAGCTTGAAGGCCCATATAATATAATGCAGCATTGAGAGGCCCATATAGCGCAGCATTGCATGCCCTATAATAATAGGCAGCATTGCATGGCCCTAGTATAATAGCCAGCATTGAAGGCCCATAGTATTTAATGCAGCATTGAAGGCCCATAGTATATATAATGCAGCATGAGAGGCCCATATTTGCGCAGCATGATGGCCCAGTATATATAGCGCAGATTGAATGGCCCTAGTATATATAATGCACATGAGACCTATGCCGCATTGCATGGCCATATTTAAATGCAGCATGAGAGGCCCTATAGCCGATTGCATGGCCATGATATATAGGGCGCATTGAGAGGCCCATTCTAGTATATATAATGCAGCATTGAGAGCCATATAGCGCGCATTGAATGGCCATAGTATAATATGCACATGAAGCCTTGTATAGCGCAGCATTGAGAGCCCTTTTTAGTATTAGCGCAGCATTGGAGGCCCATTCTGTAATAAAGCAGCATTGGAGGCCACTAGTATAGCGCAGCATTGAGAGGCCTTTTATTATAGCGCAGCATGAAGGCCCATTCTAGTATAATATGCGCATTGAGAGGCCCATTTAGTATAAGCGCGCATTGAGAGGCCCTTTTGTATATAGCGCAGCTTGAAGGCCCACTAGTATATATAATGCACATTGAGAGGCCCATATAGCGCAGCATTGCATGGTCCATAGTATATATACGCAGCATTGAAGGCCCATAGTCAGTATATAGCGCAGCATTGATGGCCCATAGTTATATATGCAGCATTGAGGCCCATAGTATTTGCGCAGCATTGATGAGCCCATTATATATAAGCAGCATTGAATGCCCATATATATATAGTCGCAGCATTGAGGGCCCATATCTAGTATATAGCAGCATTGAATGGCCCATATATATATATGGCAGCATTGAATGGCCCATATCTATATATAATGCGCAGTTGAATGCCCATAGTATATATAGGCAGCATTGAATGGCCCATATTATATATATGCAGCATTGAGATGCCCATAGTTGCGCAGCATTGAATGGCCCATTAGTATATAAGCGACATTGAGAGGCCCTATATAGCCAGCATTGCATGGCCCATTAGTATATAGCGCAGCATTGAATGGCCCATAGTATATATAGCGCAGCATTGAGATGGCCCATAGTTGCGCAGCATTAGATGCCCATAGTATTATGCAGCATTGAATGGCCCATAGTATATATAATGCAGCATTGAGAGGCCCATATAGGCAGCATTGAGATGGCCCATAGTATTAGCGCAGCATTGAATGGCCCATTAGTTTATAGGCAGCATTGAATGGCCCTATATATATAGCCAGCATTGAGGCCCATTATATATAGCGCAGCATTGAATGGCCCATAGTATATATAGCGCAGCATTGAATGGCCCATTAGTATATAGCGCAGCATTGATGGCCCATAGTATATATAATCAGCTGAGGGCAGCATTTGAATGCCCATTAGTGCATATAGCGCAGCATTGCATGGCCCATAGTATATATAGCGCAGCATTGAGAGGCCCATCTAGTATATAGCGCAGCATTGCATGGCCCATAGTATATATATGCAGCATTGAGAGCACCATCATAGGCAGCATTGCATGCCCTAGAAAATATCCGATAAGCATAGTAAATATTGCTGCATGAGAGGCCTATAGCCAGATTGATGGTCCCAGTAATATTAGAGGCAGAATTGCAGAGGCCTAGTAATAGTAAGCATGCATTGATTGTGCAACCATTCTATAGCGCATAGCTTTGTGGCCCATAGTTTGCAATTATATTCGCGTGATAATACATGGCACACAATATAATACCAAGGGCAGATCATTGATGGCAAATATATATTGCGCATTCAAATGGCCATACTGTAGTTTATGTGGATGAAGCATTGAGTGGCGTGCCCAATTCACTTCGTCAGCTTGATGGCCTCATACTAAGTTAGGGGTAAGCATTGAGTCACTGGACCATTTGTGAATTTATGCGAGATTGAAGGAACATAGTGTTGATGTAGCGCTAGTCATTTAATGCCATGATATCGAGAGCATTGAATGGCCATAGTAGTATCATATATGATAGCATTGATGTGCCTATAGCGCAGCATTGCATGGCCCATAGTATATATAGCGCAGCATTGCATGGCCCATAGTATATATAGCGCAGCATTGAATGGCCCATAGTATATATAATGCAGCATTGAAGGCCCATAGTATATATAATGCAGCATTGAGAGGCCCATATAGCGCAGCATTGCATGGCCCATAGTATATATAGCGCAGCATTGAATGGCCCATAGTATATATAATGCAGCATTGAGAGACCCATATAGCGCAGCATTGCATGGCCCATAGTATATATAATGCAGCATGAGAGGCCCTATATGCGCAGCATTGCATGGCCATAGTATATATAGGGCAGCATTGAGAGGCCCATTCTAGTATATATAATGCAGCATTGAAGGCCATATAGCGCAGCATTGAATGGCCCATAGTATATATAATGCAGCATTGAGAGGCCCATTCTAGTATATAGCGCAGCATTGAGAGGCCCTTTTTAGTATATAGCGCAGCATTGAGAGGCCCATTCTAGTATATATATGCAGCATTGAGAGGCCCATTCTAGTATATAGCGCAGCATTGAGAGGCCCTTTTTAGTATATAGCGCAGCATTGAGAGGCCATTCTAGTATATATAATGCAGCATTGAGAGGCCATTCTAGTATATAGCGCAGCATTGAGAGGCCTTTTTAGTATATAGCGCAGCATTGAGAGGCCCATTCTAGTATATATAATGCAACATTGAGAGGCCCATATAGCGCAGCATTGCATGGTCCATAGTATATATAGCGCAGCATTGAGAGGCCCATTCTAGTATATAGCGCAGCATTGAGAGGCCCATTTAGTATATAGCGCAGCATTGCATGGCCCATAGTATATATAGCGCAGCATTGAGAGGCCCATTCTAGTATATAGCGCAGCATTGAATGTCCCATAGTATATATAGCGCAGCATTGAGAGGCCCATTCTAGTATATAGCGCAGCATTGAATGGCCCATGTATATATAGCGCAGCATTGAGAGGCCCATTCTAGTATATAGCGCAGCATTGAGAGGCCATAGTATATATAGGGCAGCATTGAGAGGCCATTCTAGTATATAGCGCAGCATTGAATGTCCCATAGTATATATAGCGCAGATTAAGAGGCCCATTCTAGTATATAGCGCAGCATTGAATGGCCCATAGTATATATAGCGCAGCATTGAGAGGCCATTCTAGTATATAGCGCAGCATTGAATGGCCCATAGTATATATAGGGCAGCATTGAGAGGCCCATTCTAGTATATAGCGCAGCATTGAATGGCCCATAGTTGCGCAGCATTGAATGGCCCATAGTATATATAATGCAGCATTGAGAGGCCCATATAGCGCAGCATTGAATGGCCCATAGTATATATAGCGCAGCATTGAGAGGCCCATTCTAGTGTATAGCGCAGCATTGAATGGCCCATAGTATATATAGCGCAGCATTGAGAGGCCCATTCTAGTATATAGCGCAGCATTGAATGGCCCATAGTATATATAGGGCAGCATTGAGAGGCCCATTCTAGTATATAGCGCAGCATTGAATGGCCCATAGTATATATAGCGCAGCATTGAGAGGCCCATTCTAGTATATAGCGCAGCATTGAATGGCCCATAGTATATATAGCGCAGCATTGAGAGGCCCATTCTAGTATATAGCGCAGCATGGAATGGCCCATAGTATATATAGCGCAGCATTGAGAGGGCTATCATCAAGAGACGGGTGGACAAACAAAAACCTAAAAATTCTGACAAGATGAAAGCATTGATTGTGCAAGAATGGACTGCTATCAGTCAGGATTTGGTCCAGAAGTTGATTGAGAGCATGCCAGGGAGAATTGCAGAGGTCCTGAAGAAGAAGGGTCAACACTGCAAATATTGACTTGCTGCATTAACTCATTCTAACTGTCAATATAAGCTTTTGTTACTCATATGTTTGCAATTATATTTCTGTCTGTGATAAAAACATCTGTCAAACACACATAAAAACCAGAGGGCAGCAGATCATGTGAAAATATAATATTTGTGTCATTCTCAAAACTTTTGGCCATGACTGTAGATGTTATGGTGGATTGAGAAAGATGTGGTGTGCTCGGTGAAACAAAAACAGCAGACTTCTCCACTTCTGTAACAGCTGATGGACTCTCACTCACCCTAACTGTTGGGGGTAAACAAGTGGAGGTTCTGCACTTGGAGACCTGTGTGAGAACCCTTGCTATGGTGACGGAGGAGAAAGAAGAATCAGATGTGGTTGATGGTGAGGCCCGCTAGTCCACATTTTAACACAGTGATATTCCGAGACTAATGTATGTTAATCGAGCATGTTCCAGTTCATGCATGTATTAGTCAAATTATTGCCTCTACTGAGTTGTTTTTTGCAAATTTGGCAGATTACATGAGTTAGGTCATCCTTTGTAGTCTCATAAAAGGCATAGGCTAGGCAACGTTTGCATCCACTGAGAACTGCAAGCTTGCCACTGGTGCTGGTCACAGCCAGAATAGTGACTGAGGAGGCAGTGCTTGTCGTTGTTGCTTCACTCAATGTCTGTAACTTAACTTCCTCCTCCTCCATTTTCTCTTTTGATCTACTCAGTTGCATACCTCTGGAATCACACCAAATGGGATCCACAACCTCATCATCATCCTCTATGTTGTCCCACTTCTCACCCTGAGATTCACCCTCCTCCTATTCCTGCATTGACAGCACAATACTGTTCGTGTGAACCACTGGTATCTAAGTCTCATCAGGATCACCTCCACCCCAGTGTTAAATGTCTGGTGACAAGGGTCTTGATTCTGCTTGGACCCTACTTCGTCCGGCCCCAGATCCAACATGAAAACATTTTGGGCATTGCAGCAGATGCTTTCTTCCTCTGGATTCTGTGAATTTTTGGAGCAGACCTTTGATGCCCATGGTATAGAATGTGTGAATAGTTCTGCAGAATGGCCCATCTGTGGTTCCCCACAGTCAGTTGGGTGGTTGGAGAGTTACGCAGGAAGAAACAAGGATAATTGGGGTGCCACCTCTGAGGACTGTACTGTGTGTGATGTTACGGTGAAAGAAGAAGAGGAGAGGCCACTTGATGCAACGCTTGCCATCCACTGGAGCTCATGCCTCATCTACAAAGCGTACCGCTGTGTGGCTGCCAAAGAAAGAGAGTAGAGTAGCTTGTCCAGTAGCAGATGTTTTCAGTTGTCTTTGGATAGGATGAGACGGTGTTTCTTCAGTAGAACTTTCAGAAACATTACCACCTAACCTACTTACACCTTGAGCACCAAGCCTAATCCTCCTTCCACCACAACCTGGCTTTTTCTCACTCATGTTGGATGAACCCTTCACCTCTTTAAACCAGCTGTTTCACAACTCTAGGCCCAGACCTGTCAGTCACTTGTCACTAAATTAGCAATCAGTATTTACAGTGTTTGCTGAGATAGTGTATATGAACCACACTTTTAGCAGAAAGGATTAAAATTCAGAAATATGGCCTGGTGTCCAGACCACACTATTAACAGAAAGGAGTTAGATTCATAAATGTGGCCTGGTGTCTGATCCACTCTATTAGCACAAACAATTTGGATTCTGAAATGTGGCCTGGTGTTTGACTCACACTATTAGCAGAAAGGATTTAAATTATGAAATGTGGCCTGGTGTCTGGCCCACATAATTAGCACAAACGATTTAGATTCTAAAATGTCGCCTGGAGTCTGAGTCACTCTATTAGCAGAAAGGATTTAGATTATGAAATGTGGCCTGGTGTATGGTCCACATTATTATCAGAAACGATTTAGATTATGAAATGTGGCCTGGTTTCTGGCCCACACTATTAGTAGAAAGGATTTGGATTTTGAATTGTGGCCTGGTGTCTGACCCACTGTATTAGCACAAAAGATTTAGTTTCTTAAATGTGGCCTGATGTATGACTCATACTATTAGCAGAAAGGATTTAAATTCTGAAATGTGGCCTGGTGTCTGGCCCACACTATTAGCACAAACGATTTAGATTATGAAATGTGGCCTGGTGTCTGACCCACTCCATTAGCACAAACGATTTGGATTCTGAAATGTGGCCTGGTGTATGACTCACACTATTAGCAGAAAGGATTTAAATTCTGAAATGTGCACTGGTGTCTGGTCCACATAATTAGCACAAACAATATACATTATGAAATGTTGCCTGGTGTCTGAATCACTCTATTATCAGAAACAATTTAGATTCTGAAATGTGGCCTGGTGTCTTGCCCACTCTATTAGCACGAAGGATTTAGATTCTGAAATGTGGCCTGGTGTATGACTCACACTATTAGCAGAAAGGATTTAAATTCTGAAATGTGGCCTGGTGTCTGGCCCACACTATTAGCACAAAGAATTTAGATTATGAAATATGGCCTGGTGTGATCCACACTATTATCAGAAAGGATTTAGATTCTGAAATGTGGCCTGGCATATGGCCATCACTATTAGCAGAAAATAAAGTTATATGAAAAAGTTTGGGCACCCCTATTAATCTTAAGCTTAATGTTTTATAAAAATTGGTGTTTTTGCAACAGCTATTTCAGTTTGATATATCTAATAACTATTGGACACAGTAATGTTTCTGCCTTGAAATGAGGTTTATTGCACTAGCAGAACATGTGCAATCTGCATTCAAACAAAATTTGACAGGTGCATAAGTATGGCCACTAGTGTTGAGCATTCCGATACCGCAAGTATCGGGTATCGGCCGATATTCGCTGTATCGGAATTCTGATACTTAGTTCCGATATTTTTCCTATATCGTATACCGGAATCGGAAGTTCCCATAATTCTTTGAGAGGCACTGTGATTTTAGTCAGCCAATGAGGAATCCTACGAAGTGTGGGCACATCCTGTAATGCTGCGGTCATCTTAACTAATGGCATGGCTGTGATTGGCTGCTGAAATGATGTCAGAATGCACTATAAAAGGCGCCGCCACCATTTTAGCGTCACTGTGCTGTGAACTCAGTTAGGGACAGAACGCTGCTCTGCTGACTCTGAGGGACAGTTAGAGATTGCGATTTTGTGTACTGTGCTTTAGGCAGGCTAGTTTACCAACCACTGTGTAAAGCTTCCTTTTGCCTTGCAGTGTTGTTTTAACAGCTCTGTGTAAGGTGTGTGTGTGAGAGTGCAGGTGACGCTGCAGTTTGCTCTGCATCCACCGCTGTTTGTAGGCATCTGCACGTGTCACTCACAGACTCTTTTTTTTATTTTATTTTGTGGAATTGGTGCAGCTCCATTCAATTGAAATTAACAGTGATCTATTAGTGTGACGCGCTTCCATCCGTATACAATACATTGGTTGCAAACACTATAGAAGTACAGAAAGGAGCCTTTCACAGCTAGTGAACAGTTGTGTGCATGTGTTCACTGTAGTCTGTGAGGTTTTCATTTTTTGAGTGCAGATCACGCTCCAGTTAGTTCTTCAACCACTGCTGGTTTTAGTCTGCTGAGCGTGTGTCACTGCCTCATCCTTGACATTTTTCTCTAATTGGTGCTGCTCCATTCTATTTTAAAAAAATCTAATCTATTAGTGTCACGCTGTCTAATGATATGACTACAATGTCAGTAAACTATTTATACCGGAACCACACTCTATACAACATATAGTTTCCTCTATGTTGTCCCACTTCTCACCCTGAGATTCACCCTCCTCCTATTCCTGCATTGACAGCACAATACTGTTCGTGTGAACCACTGGTATCTGAGTCTCATCAGGATCACCTCCACCCCAGTGTTAAATGTCTGGTGACAAGGGTCTTGATTCTGCTTAGACCCTACTTCATCCGGCCCCAGATCCAACATGAAAACATTTTGGGCATTGCAGCAGATGCTTTCTTCCTCTGGATTCTGTGAATTTTTGGAGCAGACCTTTGATGCCCATGGTATAGAATGTGTGAATAGTTCTGCAGAATGGCCCATCTGTGGTTCCCCACAGTCAGTTGGGTGGTTGGAGAGTTACGCAGGAAGAAACAAGGATAATTGGGGTGCCACCTCTGAGGACTGTACTGTGTGTGATGTTACGGTGAAAGAAGAAGAGGAGAGGCCACTTGATGCAACGCTTGCCATCCACTGGAGCTCATGCCTCATCTACAAAGCGTACCGCTGTGTGGCTGCCAAAGAAAGAGAGTAGAGTAGCTTGTCCAGTAGCAGATGTTTTCAGTTGTCTTTGGATAGGATGAGACGGTGTTTCTTCAGTAGAACTTTCAGAAACATTACCACCTAACCTACTTACACCTTGAGCACCAAGCCTAATCCTCCTTCCACCACAACCTGGCTTTTTCTCACTCATGTTGGATGAACCCTTCACCTCTTTAAACCAGCTGTTTCACAACTCTAGGCCCAGACCTGTCAGTCACTTGTCACTAAATTAGCAATCAGTATTTACAGTGTTTGCTGAGATAGTGTATATGAACCACACTTTTAGCAGAAAGGATTAAAATTCAGAAATATGGCCTGGTGTCCAGACCACACTATTAACAGAAAGGAGTTAGATTCATAAATGTGGCCTGGTGTCTGATCCACTCTATTAGCACAAACAATTTGGATTCTGAAATGTGGCCTGGTGTTTGACTCACACTATTAGCAGAAAGGATTTAAATTATGAAATGTGGCCTGGTGTCTGGCCCACATAATTAGCACAAACGATTTAGATTCTAAAATATCGCCTGGAGTCTGAGTCACTCTATTAGCAGAAAGGATTTAGATTATGAAATGTGGCCTGGTGTATGGTCCACATTATTATCAGAAACGATTTAGATTATGAAATGTGGCCTGGTTTCTGGCCCACACTATTAGTAGAAAGGATTTGGATTTTGAATTGTGGCCTGGTGTCTGACCCACTGTATTAGCACAAAAGATTTAGTTTCTTAAATGTGGCCTGATGTATGACTCATACTATTAGCAGAAAGGATTTAAATTCTGAAATGTGGCCTGGTGTCTGGCCCACACTATTAGCACAAACGATTTAGATTATGAAATGTGGCCTGGTGTCTGACCCACTCCATTAGCACAAACGATTTGGATTCTGAAATGTGGCCTGGTGTATGACTCACACTATTAGCAGAAAGGATTTAAATTCTGAAATGTGCACTGGTGTCTGGTCCACATAATTAGCACAAACAATATACATTATGAAATGTTGCCTGGTGTCTGAATCACTCTATTATCAGAAACAATTTAGATTCTGAAATGTGGCCTGGTGTCTTGCCCACTCTATTAGCACGAAGGATTTAGATTCTGAAATGTGGCCTGGTGTATGACTCACACTATTAGCAGAAAGGATTTAAATTCTGAAATGTGGCCTGGTGTCTGGCCCACACTATTAGCACAAAGAATTTAGATTATGAAATATGGCCTGGTGTGATCCACACTATTATCAGAAAGGATTTAGATTCTGAAATGTGGCCTGGCATATGGCCATCACTATTAGCAGAAAATAAAGTTATATGAAAAAGTTTGGGCACCCCTATTAATCTTAAGCTTAATGTTTTATAAAAATTGGTGTTTTTGCAAAAGCTATTTCAGTTTGATATATCTAATAACTATTGGACACAGTAATGTTTCTGCCTTGAAATGAGGTTTATTGCACTAGCAGAACATGTGCAATCTGCATTCAAACAAAATTTGACAGGTGCATAAGTATGGCCACTAGTGTTGAGCATTCCGATACCGCAAGTATCGGGTATCGGCCGATATTCGCTGTATCGGAATTCTGATACTTAGTTCCGATATTTTTCCTATATCGTATACCGGAATCGGAAGTTCCCATAATTCTTTGAGAGGCACTGTGATTTTAGTCAGCCAATGAGGAATCCTACGAAGTGTGGGCACATCCTGTAATGCTGCGGTCATCTTAACTAATGGCATGGCTGTGATTGGCTGCTGAAATGATGTCAGAATGCACTATAAAAGGCGCCGCCACCATTTTAGCGTCACTGTGCTGTGAACTCAGTTAGGGACAGAACGCTGCTCTGCTGACTCTGAGGGACAGTTAGAGATTGCGATTTTGTGTACTGTGCTTTAAGGTACTGCCACACTAAGCTATCCCGCTAGCGATCTCGTTAGCGTTGCATACTAATGAGATCGCTAGCGGGATTGTTTCTATATCGCTAAATGCTACCGCATTTAGCGATATAGTTAACGACGCTATCGCCGTTAGCGATCTTCTTAACGACTTTAGCGGTACAAAAGTACCGCTAAATCGCTAAGAAAAGGTGCCACACAGCGATAAGATACTTACCCAGCGGGAGCGCCGACGAGAAAATAGGGTCCGGAACGATTCCAGCGACGAGCGAGATCACAGCAGGAAGCTCGTCGCTGGAAGCTGCCGCACTGAACAATATCGCTAACGGGATCGCTAAATAGTGACGTTTTTTAGCGATCCCGTTAGCGATATTGTTTAGTGTGGCATACCCTTTAGGCAGGCTAGTTTACCAACCACTGTGTAAAGCTTCCTTTTGCCTTGCAGTGTTGTTTTAACAGCTCTGTGTAAGGTGTGTGTGTGAGAGTGCAGGTGACGCTGCAGTTTGCTCTGCATCCACCGCTGTTTGTAGGCATCTGCACGTGTCACTCACAGACTCTTTTTTTTATTTTATTTTGTGGAATTGGTGCAGCTCCATTCAATTGAAATTAACAGTGATCTATTAGTGTGACGCGCTTCCATCCGTATACAATACATTGGTTGCAAACACTATAGAAGTACAGAAAGGAGCCTTTCACAGCTAGTGAACAGTTGTGTGCAGTGTTCACTGTAGTCTGTGAGGTTTTCATTTTTTGAGTGCAGATCACGCTCCAGTTAGTTCTTCAACCACTGCTGGTTTTAGTCTGCTGAGCGTGTGTCACTGCCTCATCCTTGACATTTTTCTCTAATTGGTGCTGCTCCATTCTATTTTAAAAAAATCTAATCTATTAGTGTCACGCTGTCTAATGATATGACTACAATGTCAGTAAACTATTTATACCGGAACCACACTCTATACAACATATAGTTTAGCAACATCAGAATGTAAGTATAAAATAGATTTACCTGACACAATATCAGCAGAACTTAGGGTTAATCTTGAGGACTAGATGTGCAGAAACGATATCAGTTGAACTCAGGGTTAATCTTGAGGACTTGATGAGCTGTAACAGGAAAGAGGAGGACCGGGGTCTAACCTGACCCTACACTGGGGTCCTAACTAATCCCTTACCTTGGAGGTACTGATAATGGTTCAGAGGTCCAAGTCTCCAGCCTAACCCTGTCTCCTATCAGACCCTGAACCCTGTAATCAGTCCTAAGAAGGATCCTGATTACCACCAAAGGAATAGGGGCTGATCTCAGCTAAATACACAGATTAGACATATAAGACAGACAGGATAGCACTCTCTTGCATACACACTCAAACACCGAAGGAACATAAATGGTCTGGGAAATAAACTCTAAGCAAGTTAAGCTTAAAACAACTAAGGAGCTCTCAACTAGAGTCTATACAGATTCATTCCTATCTGTGATCTGCATGAAGGGTTTCACTGGCAACTCCCAAAGCAGACAACCAGAAACTTAAAGGAAACCAATCAACAAATAATCAATTGCAGCTGGGAGAAACTGCACCCAGTCCCAGCACCGAGCACAGACAGAATTAACTCCTAGCTGCCAAACACAAAGAAACAGCAACTCAGCTGTGAGAAGTCAAAATGTGCAACCGCGACGATCTTCGTGGCAATGCACACATGACAGTACCCCCCCTTCTACGAGGGGCCTCCGGACCCTCAGGGCCAGGCCTGCCCGGGTGAGTTCTGTGGAAGGTCCGAACCAAACGATCTGCGTTAACATCAGACGCAGGGACCCACGTCCTCTCCTCCGGACCATACCCCTTCCAATGCACCAAGTACTGAAGGGACCGGCGATTCAGGCGAGAGTCAATGATTTTTGATACTTGAAATTCCAAGTTACCATTGACCAACCCTGGAGAGGAGGTAGAGGTGATGGTATGACTGGTGCCACATACCTTTTAAGTAATGACTTGTGGAACACATTATGAATTTTAAAAGTAGAAGGGAGTTCCAGACGAAATGCCGCAGGATTAATTATGGAACTGATCCTGTACGGCCCGATGAATCTGGGACCCAGTTTCCAGGAGGGCACTTTAAGTTTATATTCCTGGTAGACAACCATACCAGATCGTTCACATTCAGATCTGGACCAGAAACTCTCCTCCTATCAGCCATACGTTTGTAACGGTTCCCCATCGTACTCAAATTATTCAATACACCTCGCCACACAGAAGCAAGTGACGACGAGAAACGCTCCTCCTCAGGAACCCCAGAAGGACCCCCCCCATTGAAAGTACAAAACTGGGGATGAAAACCATATGCACCAAAAAATGGGGACTTACCAGTGGACTCGCTCCGCCTGTTGTTAAGAGCGAACTCTGCCAGAGGCAAGAAAGATGACCAGTCCTCCTGGTTCTCCGAGACAAAAACCGGAGATATGTCTCTAAACTCTGATTCAGACGCTCTGTCTGACCATTGGTCTGTGGATGAAAAGCCGAGGAAAACGACAATTGCATCCCCCGACGTAAACAAAATGCCCTCCAAAATTTTGGACACAAACTGAGACCCCCTATCTGACACCACATCAGAAGGCAACCCATGAAGTCTCACGATCTCCCTAATGAACACCTGCGCCAGAGTTTTAGCATTAGGGAGTGCAGGAAGAACAACGAAATGTGCCATCTTACTGAACCTGTCAACAACCACCAGTTATGACAGTATTCCCTGACGACGGAGGAAGATCCGTAATGAAGTCCATAGATAAATGAGTCCATGGACGCTCCGGAAGTTTCAAGGGTAAAAGGGTCCCAGATGGACGGGTATGAGGAGGTTTTAGAGCGAGCACAAACCCCACAGGACGCGACAAAAGTTATAACATCTTTATTAGCGTTAGGCCACCAAAATCGGCGAGAAAGGAGATCTAAAGTAGCCTTACTCCCTGGATGTCCTGCTAAAGCAGAATTATGATGTGCCTCAATAACCTTTTGTCTCAACTGATTCGGGACAAACAGTCTCCCTGGAGGTCCTGCAGGGGCGTCCCCCTGAGCCTCTAACACCTCCTCCTCAAGCTCAGAACATACAGCCGACACTACCACCCCCTCCTGAAGGATAGGAATCGGGTCATCCGTTTTCCCGGCCCCTGGGAAACTGCGAGACAAAGCATCAGCCTTTACATTCTTAGACCCCGGACGATAAGTGACGACAAAATTAAACCTGGTAAAAAACAACGACCATCGAGCTTGTCTGGAATTCAGACGCTTAGCGGATTCTAAATACAGCAGGTTCTTGTGATCAGTAATAACGGTGACCGGGTGGATTGCCCCCTCCAAAAAGTGACGCCATTCTTCAAAAGCCAATTTAATGGCCAAAAGTTCCCTATTGCCGATATCATAATTCCTTTCGGCGGATGACAATTTCTTAGAAAAGAAAGCGCACGGATGCCATTTACCAGGGGACGGACCCTGGGACAATATAGCACCCACCCCTACGTCAGACGCGTCCACCTCCACAATGAACGGCTGAGATACATCTGGTTGGATGAGAACGGGTGCCGAAGCAAAACATCTCTTTAAAGAGGAAAAGGCTTGGCAAGCTTTGTCCGACCACCTAGAAAAATCCGTCCCTTTTCTCGTCATGTCAGTGAGAGGTTTGACGACAGACGAGAAATTACAAATAAATTTCCGGTAGTAATTAGCAAACCCCAAAAAACGCTGCAGAGCCTATTAGTGTGACGCGCTTCCATCCGTATACAATACATTGGTTGCAAACACTATAGAAGTACACAAAGGGGCCTTTTACAGCTACTGAACAGTTGTCTGCAGTGTTCACTGCAGTCTCTGAGGAATAACCACACTTAGGCCTTATAACTTTTCTGACTTTCTTTATCAATCTACCAAGATGAAGAAGGCAGGGAGTAAGGCACGTGGTTGTGGCCGTGGAGTTTCAGCAGGGAGAGGATGTGGGGATTCTGTGGCTGCTGCCGCACCCAGTGACACAGCATCCACCAGTTTTCCCCGTGAGCGTTCCTTTTATGCGCACTTTTGTAGGAGCTCGGCGTACCCCTCTGCTGCGGGAAGAACAAAATTGAAGCCGTTGTTGGTTGGATGGCAGCCAATGCATCGACTTCAATTGCTTCCACCTCCTCTCAGGACCACAGCTGTTGTGAATGGGTTTGAGATGAGTTCTGAGCAGAGCTCCCTCTGGTGGTTACAAGCGGTACTAGTGAGGATTGGGAATCAGGTGTTACTGATTGGTCTTATTTAAGGGAATCATTTTCCCATCAGGTTGCCGGTGATCAATTGTTCTGGTCTGAATCCTTCTTTCCAGTTTCCCTTTGTAGCCTGCTGTGTCGTGTCTGCATCTCCTGCTATCAGATAAGACAATTTCTTATTTTGTGTTTTTGCTATATTTTTGCATTTTGTCCTGCACTTCTGTGGGGGCCTTCTGGGTCCCCTCCGGGGGCTTTTGCCCTCTCAGTTTAGTCCAGCCACTGTGTTTTGTACTTTTGCTTTTTGCAGTTTTTTCAGTGGCTGCTGTTTTTTGTTACACCAGAGAACTAATTTAGGTGGTAGAGGTCGTGTGATCTCAGGTGATTTTGAAATTAGTAGATTGATGTTTTTCAGGGTTTCTGGGATTGCAGTAAGTACCCTTCCTGTCCTTTTCTATTTAGATAGTTTGGGCCCCAGCGTTTGCTCATACTATTTTCTTTCTGTGTCAGTATTTCCTCTTGTCTAACCGCCCTTACATTTTGGGTTTCTATTATCTTTGGGGGTTTGCTCCGGGCAAAAAATTTTTCCAAAATTTTATCTTTAGTTATTTTGTTTTCTAAAGGCTTTGACAGGCGCAGGACCATCGTAGGAAACGCTCCCACGGCTGCCCATTTGCGGTGTTAGTCAGGGTCCCTTGCAATCCCCATAATTCCAACTGCTCGGGTTTTTTCCTTTTTTACCTGCACTCCTCAGCTACCGTAACATAACATATCACCGGCCATAAAAATTGTTTTGGTACCCCACAGAAGGGAAAAAAATTTTTGAAGGAAGAAAAGTTTCAGAGATATTTTTCTATTTGTTGAATTTTTTTTTTTTTTTTTTTTTTTTTTTTTTTTTTCCCCTGTACCTCGGGGGCCTGGGGAGGTCTTTTCTCCCAAGGAGTTTTCCCACGGGTTTTCTGGGTTTTGGATCGCTTCCACTGAGGTTCAGAATTGCTGCATACTTGCTGGGGTGCCTTTTTGTGGAACCTAGATCCCCATGCCAGATTTGTTTTTCGGGGGATCGAGCAAGTTTCAGATTTCAAAAATAATTGTAAATTGTTTCTTGCCTTAAAATCTAATTCCCAGGAAACGCACGCAGAAAGGTTTTTCAAATTGTCTTTCTCTCTCCTGCGGGGGCGACCCTCAGGATTGGGTTTTTTTTCCCTGATACCTGGGATCCTCTTTTGAGGATTTGATGCATTTTTAAAGGCTTTGGGGTTATTGTACGATAGCCTAATGCCTAATCAAGCTGAAAAAAGCCTTGTTGGCATTAAATCGGGGGCCCTTTGATGAGGGCTGAGTTTAATACTTCAAGATTCCGTAGGTGGGCAGCCCCTGACCAAAGGAATGACGAGCTTTGGCGCCCTTTTCCCGAAGGGTCTGTCGGAAAAATAAAGGATGTTATGGGGGATTCCCTGTCCCCTCTGGCTCAATGATTCTATGTCATTAGCGATTCAAATTGACAGAAGTTTGCGTGAGCGGAGAAGTATCGTGGTGTGGGTGTTGCCTTGTGAGCCACTGCTAAACCCATGCGTGTGATGGAGTGGTGTCTGGGGCACAGGGGCCATGGGGTTTCGAAAGCGCAATGGGTTATGTTTTCTACTGTGGTGATGCCTCTCATGCTTTCAGTCTGCCCAAGCGGGGAAAAACGTTTTGCACGCTCGGGTTTTGTCTTGGTGGGGGTTCCGACTAATTTTTTTATTAACTGTCACTTTTGAAAGCCTCTGTCCTCATTTTTTCTGCCAGGCTTTCGTTGTTTTCTGGGGGCAGCTATTAACCGGGATGGATTATATTTTTGCAAAACGTTGTGGTTTCCCTTGATACCCCTACAAAGTCTATTCCCTACTGGGGGACGATCTACCCTTTGGCTAGAATTAAAACCCCCGTTTTTCACTCAGGTGATAAGAGGGTTGAACCTGATCACCAGGAGTGCTGCAAATTTTTTTGGTCTATATAATCTGCATGACATTAACGTGCTGGTTTCCCTGGTTACAGTCCCATAATCCTGTTTTGGATTGGAAACTGTGTCTGTAACCAGTTTGGGCGCCAATGTGTTAATACCAACACTCCTGTTTTTTCTGCCTCCCCCAGGCTGAGGATGTTCCTACTTTTTGTTTGAATTTTTTTGATGTGTTTTAGCGAAAAGTAAATCTGCACCTTACCTCCCCATAGGAGCTATGACTGCGCTATTGAATTAGTGCCAGGTAGTAAATTCCCTAAAGGGGCCCTTTTTAACTTGTCTTTACCTGAACATGACGCAAAGGCCCGGGCTTATACAAGAATCATTTGGAGAAAGGGCCCTATCAGACCATCCCTTCACCCTTAGGTCCGGTTTTTTCTTTGTGGCCAAAAAAATGGTTCATTAAAGGCCGTTATTGATTATCGTCCTTGGGAAAAATATTACTGTGAAATATCAATACCCGTTACCCTGATTTCTGACCTTTTTCCAGGTGAAAAACGCTACTGGTTTACCAACTTGACCTCAGGGGGCGTAAAAACTTATTCGCATTAAGCACGGGATGAATGGAAGACGGCATTTAACACCCCTGAAGGACATTTTGGATACCTTGTGATCCCTTTGGGCTCAAAAAATGCTCCCTTCCGTCTTCCAGGGCCTTCATGAATGCATTTTTCAGGGATTTTGTGGACAAGTTTTCTGATTGTTTAATTTGGGTGAAATCTTGGATTTTTTCTAATGACTGGGAACCCCCTGTTAAACATGTTCGAACCCGTATTTCCAGAAATTTTGAGAGAGAATGCTCTGTATGTGAAGGGAACAAAGTGTCTTTTTGGCGACAGAAGATCTCATTTCCCGGGATTCATTTGTCCCCATCTGTTATTGAAAATGGAACCCGGTCCCCAAGGTTCAAACCATCTGGATTGGGTCCAACCTACTTCCCTTAAAGGCTCTTCAGGGGAAATTTTTTTTTTTGGCCAATTTTTTATTTGTAAATTTATTGGTAATTTTCTCCCGTTATTGTTAAACCTTAACCCGATTTAACCAAAAGGGTTTTTGATGGGTGAATTGGCCTCCCCGAAGCAGTCTCTGTCGTTTCAGGAATTAACAGAAAATTTTACTTCTGCCCTGTTCTAAAGGCAGCCGATGTTTCTCTGCCATTTCAGGGGAGGGTTATGCCTCTAAATTGGGGCAGGTTTCCGTTTTTGTCCCAAAAAAGATCCAAGACCTCTAAAAACCCTTGTGCCTTTTTCTCTCGAAAATTTTCCCAAAAATTAACTAATTTTTGACTGGGTTAACGGGAGTTATTGGCCATGAAGGGGCTTTTTAAAAATGGAACATTGGCTGGAGGGAGCCAAACATTCAGGTGGGGTCCTTACCCGGGCCAAAAAGAATCTGGTCTATCTGGAATCTGCCAAGCGACTCAATCCTAGACAGGCCAGGTGGGCCTTGTTTTTTCACACGTTTTAATTTTGGGGTTTCCTTTCTTCCTGCACTAAGAATGTTAAGGCGGATGCCCTCTCGAGGAGTTTCCTTGCGGACTCTCCTGAGCTATCTGATCCCTCTGTTATTTTGAAGGAGGGTGTAGTTCTTTCCGCCATCTCGCCTAATTTGAGACTTGCTCTGGAGGGGTGTCAGGAGGATAGGCCCGAGCGCTGCCCTGTTGGAAAATTGTTTGTCCCGGACCAATGGAAAAAGAGTGTGATGTCTGAGATTCATTGTTCCGCTTTGGGCTGGGCATCCCGGAATTTTTTGGTACCAGAGACTTGGTTGGTCGGTCCTTTTGGTGGCCTACCTTGTCTCGCGATGTCAGGGAATTTGTGCAGTCCTGCGGACTTGCTCTCGCTCCAAGCCTTGCTCTCGCTCTAGTGGTTTGTTGATGCCATTGCCTGTGCCCAAGAACCATGGACCCATAATCTCTATGGATTTCATTTCCGATCTTCCTGTTTCTCAGAGAATGACCACCATCTGGGTAATTTGTGATAGGTTTTCCAAAATGATACATCTTGTGCCATTACCTAAGTTGCCTTCCTCCTCTGAATTGGTGCCGTGTTCCTTCAGCACGTGGTTCGTTTACACGGCATTCCTGAGAACATTGTGTCTGACAGAGGAGTCCAGTTTGTTTCCAGATTTTGGAGGACTTTTTGTTCTAAACTGGTGTTTCAATTGTCTTTCTCCTCGGCATTTCATCCTCAGACCAATGGTCAAACTGAGAGAACAAACCAGACATTGGAGACTTATCTAAGATGCTTTGTGTCTGCTGATCAGGATGACTGGTCTCTTTTTGCCTTTGGCTGAGTTTGCTCTTAATAATAGGGCTAGCTCTGCCACTTTGATGTCTCCCTTTTTCTGTAATTCTGGGTTTCACCCTCGATTTTCTCTCAGGACAGACGGAGGCTTCTGTCTGTCCAGGTGTTGACTCTGTTGTTGAGCGTATGCAGCAGATTTGGGACCAGTATTTGGAGAGGTTGTCCCTCTCTCAGGAGAAGGCCCAGCGGTTTTGCTAACCGGCATAGGACTGATGGTCCTCGGTTTAAAGTGGGGGACTTGGTCTGGTTTTTCCTCAAAGAATATTCCTATGAGAGTAGCATCTCCTAAATTTAAGCCTAGGTTCATTGGACCTTATAAGATCATGGAGATTATTAATCCTGTTTCTTTTCGTTTGCTTCTTCCAGGGACATTTAAGATCCATAACGTGTTCCACAAGTCCTTGTTGAAGAGGTTTGTTGAGCCAGTGGTTCCTGCTGCTGTGCCTCCTGACCCTGTTTTGGTTGAGGGCAATCTGGAGTATGTGGTTGAGAAAATATTGGATTCTCGTTTTTCTAGACGAAGACTCCAGTATTTGGTTAAATGAGAGGTATGGTCAGGAAGATAATTCTTGGGTGTTTGCTTCGGACATCCATGCTAGGAGACTTATCCGTGCGTATCATAGAACTCATCCTGACCGACCTGGTTGCTCAAATGAGGGTTCGGTGACCCCTCCTCAAGGGGGGGGTACTGTTGTGAATGGGTTTGAGATGATTCTGAGCAGAGGCTCCCTCTGTGGTTACAAGCGGTACTAGTGAGGATTGGGAATCAGGTGTTACTGATTGGTCTTATTTAAGGGAATCATTTTCCCATCAGGGTTGCCGGTGATCAATTGTTTTTGGTCTGAATCCTTCTTTCCATTTCCCTTGTAGCCTGCTGTGTCGTGTCTGCATCTCCTGCTATCAGATAAGACAATTTCTTATTTTGTGTTTTTGCTATATTTTTGCATTTTGTCCTGCACTTCTGTGGGGCCTTCCTGGTCCCCTCCGGGGCTTTTGCCCTCTCAGTTTAGTCCAGCCACTGTGTTTTGTACTTTTGCTTTTTGCAGTTTTTTCAGTGGCTGCTGTTTTTGTTACACCAGAGAACTAATTTAGGTGGTAGAGGTCGTGTGATCTCAGGTTGATTTTGAAATAGTAGAGTTGATGTTTTTCAGGGTTTTCTGGGATTGCAGTAAGTACCCTTCCTGTCCTTTTCTATTTAGATAGTTTGGGCCCCAGCGTTGCTCATACTATTTTCTTTCTGTGTCAGTATTTCCTCTTGTCTAACCGCCATTACATGTTTGGGGGCTTTCTATTACTTTGGGGGTTTTGCTCCGGGCAGATAGCTTTCCTATTTCTATCTTTAGGTGTAGTTAGATTCTCAGGCTGTGACGAGGCGTCTAGGACCACGTAGGAACGCTCCACGGCTGCCTCTAGTTGCGGTGGTTAGTCAGGGTACTGCAATCTCATAGATTCCAACTGCTCTGGTGTATTTCCTTTTTTACCTGCACTCCTCAGCTACCGTAACATAACACACAGCACTGTTGAACAACCATCTGTCTCTTCACCGCCTGCCAAATTGCCCAGGCAGTCAGAGAGCTCTGTAAAGGAGCCAGCTGAGTCTCTGCTTCTGTTCTCAGAATCTGTTGGCTTGCAAACAGGGGCCCAGCCAAGCAGCATTCTGGAATGTGAAGAAGAGGGAGTAGCAGTGATGCGCAACAGCTGTGTCTCTCTGAATCTGAAGAGGCGGGTGAGCCAGTGCCGATGGTCAGCACACCGCAGAACGCATCTGATGATGATGAGACTCAGGTGCCAGTTTCTGTTGAGCATGGTGCTGGCCAGACCACCCAACAGCAGCAGGTGTTGGAAGAGGGTAGTGGAGATGATGAGGTCCAAGACCCAACATGGCGTGAGGAACTGGAAGGTGGTGTTAGCAGCTCTGAGGAAGAGATTGCCCCAACGGTCCAAACAGTAGGGAGAGTTAGACTGCAGACTCGGTTGCCTGTAGCCTCCAGTTTGGCACCCGTTCGTAGCAGTTCTCTTACAACAGCCAAAACGGGCGCTCCCAGGACTTGCACTGCGTGGTCCTTTTTTGACACACTTGCAGATGATATTTGCTATGTCAAATGCAAGCTGTGTAATCAAAAAGTAAAAAGAGGTAAAAGTGTCAGTAACCTCAATACCACAAATATGTGGAAACATGTGCGGACAAAGCACGTGGTTGAGTTACAAAGACACACTGGAGATGTAGGCCAACCTACAGCAGCACCTACATCTTCAGCTCGTGTTGGAGCCTCTTCCTCCAGCTCACACACAGCTGGTTCGGCTTCCTCACAGGATCGCCATGGAAGAACCTCTGTCACTGTTGTCCAGAGACCCAGTGTTATTCCACCCACAGCTGCAAGTTCCCTGTCATCCTCACACTCCCAGGCCACAAAACAGCCATCGGTAGCACAGGCATGGGATAAAAGACGGCCATACTCGGCAAACCATCCACGAGCACAGGCTCTGAATGCTGGCATTGCAAAACTCCTGTCCCTTGAAATGCTGTCATTCAGGCTGGTGGAGACTGACAGTTTCCGTAACTTAATGGCATTGGCAGTCCCACAATACAATGTGCCCAGCCGATTTTATTTCAGCAGGCAAGCCGTCCCTGGTCTGCAAAAGCATGTTGAGGGAAAAATTAAACATGCGCTACTAAACGCCATCAGTAGCAAG
Organism: Oophaga sylvatica; assembly: GCA_033576555.1. Classification (NCBI taxonomy): domain Eukaryota; kingdom Metazoa; phylum Chordata; class Amphibia; order Anura; family Dendrobatidae; genus Oophaga; species Oophaga sylvatica. Next base: position 22,109 of record JARQOD010003643.1, read on the forward strand.
GTCCACCTGACCACCGATGCGTGGACCAGTACCCATGGCCAGGGACGATACCTTTCCCTCACTGCCCATTGGGTCAATGTTGTGGAGCCGGGTACAGATCTTGCGAGTGGCGCTGTACGTGTTCTGCCAACTCCAAGGATTGCAGGAATCCAGTCTGTCCACATTGACTCCTCCTCCTACTCCAGTTCCTCAGAATCATCGCTGCAGGAGCCGTCACGGTCTACCTCCACATGGACCCGTGAACGCTTACCTGTTGCGACCGATATGAGCACAGCCGTGGCCAAACGTCAACAGGCCGTCCTGAAATTAATTTCCATGGGGAATCGAAGCCACACAGCGCAGGAGGTCTGGAATGCCATCAAGCAGGAGAGCGACGTGTGGTTTTTGCCAGCGAATCTCCAGCCAGGCTTGGTAGTCTGTGACAATGGCCGAAATCTGGTGGCAGCTCTGGGCCTTGGCAACCTCACTCACATACCATGTCTGGCACATGTGCTCAACTTGGTCGTGCAGAGTTTTTTGAGGGACTATCCGGATCTTGATGCACTGCTGCACAAGGTCCGCCTAGAGTGCGCTCACTTGCGACGTTCCAGCATGGCTCGACCGCGCATTGCAACTCTGCAACGCAGATTTCGCCTTCCTGAACATCACATCATATGTGACGTACCCACCAGGTGGAATTCCACGTTACATATGTTGGAGCGGTTGTGTGAGCAGCAGCCAGCAGTAATGGAGTATCAGCTGCATCAGGCGCAATCAACTCGCAATTTGCGCCGTTCACATTTCACCACTACTGAGTGGGCCTCTATGAAGGACATCTGCCACGTTTTGCGTGCGTTTGATGAGTCAACGCGGATGGCGAGTGCAGATGATGCACTAGTCAGCCTGACTGTCCCCCTTATCTGCCTGCTTCAAAAAACACTGCAAGCACTAAGGGATGAGGTTTTGGAAGAGGTGGAGGATGAGGAGTCACAAATTCCATCACCTTCTGGACAGTCAGCGCAACGTGGTTCCTCACAAAGGGCTGGGCAGGGCTCACTTTGTGAGGAGGATGAGGAGGAGTCAATGGAGGAGGAAGACATCGCTCCAGAGGGAGGTACACAACGCTCTAGTCAGTATGTAGAGCGAGGGTGGGGTGATGCAGAGCAGGCAGAGATGACGCCTCTTGCAGGGGACAGCGTTTCTTGGCCAGTTGGGAGTCTGCAGCACATGGTTGATTTCATGCTGCAGTGCCTGAGAAACGACCGCCGCATCGCCCACATTCTCACCACGTCTGATTATTGGGTGTACACCCTCCTAGACCCTCGCTACCGGGACAACTCACAAAGCCTCATCACACCGTTGAACCGGGAGCGTAAAATGCGGGAGTACCAAGACACACTGGTGCAATCCATAATGTTCTCCATTCCAGCCCAGAGCACTGCTGCTGCTACTGCTTTACAAAGCAGCTCTGTGCGTCGAGGCAGTGGAGACAGCTCTGCAACAAGAGGGAGCACAAGCAGCGCCTCTGCACAGGGCAAGACCAGTATGTTCCAAATGTGGCGAAGTTTTGTGGCAGCGCCACAAATGTCTACACCATCCGAGACGGCTCCAGTCAGCAGGAGGCAACGTTTCCGTAAGATGGTGACAGACTACATGTCTTTCCCTCTCAGTGTACTCCCAGATGGCTCTTCCCCATTCAAGTTTTGGGTCTCTAAGCTGGATACATGGCCAGAGCTTAGCCAGTATGCATTGGAGGTGCTGGCTTGCCCTGCTGCCAGTGTATTATCGGAGCGCGTCTTTAGTGCTGCAGGTGGTGTACTAACAGACCGTCGCATGCGACTATCCTCCGATAATGTAGACCGGCTCACTTTTCTGAAAATGAACAAGGCATGGATCTCGCCTGAATTTGTCTGTCCGTTTTCAGATTAAATAACTGGTTCGCAACGTTATCCATGTCTCCTGTTATGTTCATCTTTCTACCACCTGAACTCTACTCCCTGGGCTACAACACTGCCAGTTGCTGCTCAGAAGTGTCGTGTCCACAGACCAATACACAAGCTTTAGTGTTAGTGGGGTTCAGTAACGCCAGCTGTTCCCCTGCTGTGTGTCCGGCAAGAAGTCTCCTGTTCCCTACACATGCACAGAAAAACCCATGTCGAACATGCTCCAAATAGGGAAGAGCCGTCACCCTGATTGTTATGCTTAAAACAGGAAATAGTGAAGTTTTCCAGGCCTAGAATGATAAATTTTTATAACAAATATGGACAAATAATAATTTGTCATCACAGCGCATATCTGCACATGTCTATTAGAAATGTTAACAAAAACTAAAACATAGTGTTCACTTTTTGAAATTAATGCATAAAAGTACATTTCATACTTATCAATTAATGCTTTTTAAGGAACTTTATCTGTACCTGTAAGATAATGCAGTCAATGGATGTACGAATCATAAACATCCTCATCATCATCATCACGAGTTATATTATGACAGACATTATAAAATACACATACTGATGCCAACTGTAACTTCACACACCATATATGAAATGGCCAGCATCTAAACCTGGTAATAATGTGCAATAATAAATTATTACATCTAGAAAGTGCATCATGCATACTGACAATAGGTAGTTATACCTGCAAGTGCTGTTGAAACAACCACAACAGATATAAATTAATAATGGTATATAGGTATCACAGTGCATAGTTACTCATGGACAATGTCGATGTAATACTGTACCTCAATAAAGTCAGCGTCAACCATTATGCTTGTTAGTCTTGTAGATTGTTAAAGAGGGAACATGCTTTTTTTGTTGGTCATAGGTGGAGTATTAGACAGTAAATGATTACTGCTGTCGTATTTTTGGCGTCCCTAGGGCAGAATAACACTGCGTAAGGTCACATTTTATAGAGAGTCATCTAATAGACACACGCTACCCTACCCTACGCGTGACAGTAGGAAGGTAGTGTTGACGGATAAAGCCTTGCGCAACCAGACATGCTTTTACCCTCTTCAACACTGTACAAGCAAAAAATGCATGATTGCAGCCGCAGACTTTATTGACGTACAGTATAACATCGCCATTACCCATCAGAGGCTGTCCACTGTCTGATACAGACATAGAATATACCTTTGCTATCCGTAGCCTTTGTTTCACCTACACTTGCAGGCACACACTTACATTGTGACAATGCATAATGTTTTTTTAAATGGTTATTTTTTATCGTACATTATTGCGTCATCACATTGATGAGTCCATGCTGGAGATGTCATACATGCTGTACAAAGTAACGATTTTATTAACTTAAATAATTGAAATGTCTGTGACTGTCACATATAAATTGCAATGATGATGATGAGTGACTATTACAAAATCCATTGTCTTCACTATGTTATGGTTTAACATAGCGTTCCTTAAGCATTATTCATAAATACAAAAATGGACTTTTATTCTTAAATTTACAACACTATATTTTGTAACCAATTTTTTGGGTGGTGTGTTGTTCAATTTCTTGTTGGCATGTGCATATATGCGTTTATATTTGCAGGGTCTTTATTTTTATTCTTGAAGTTAGGAAACATGTGTATCTTCGTACCGTGTTAGCCAGTAGATAGAAAAATATTTAGACTTGAGAGTCCGCAGTGGTTGATACCTTTTAATGGATAACTGAAAAGATGGTAACAAATTGCAAGCTTTCGAGGCTACTCACGTCTCTTCATCAGGCTAAGACTAAAACAAAAAATGAAGAATCACATATTTCTATACACAACAGGACACAGGAATAGTGCAATAGGTAAGACAAGTGACGTGCAGCAGAACTGTCATTATGCCAGAGGGATGAACATAAATATTGGAACAGTTCCTAGATAAGGATAGAAAGTTTTATTGCCCTCTGATTGGGTCTGGTTTTGTGTTTTCATGCCCCTGGAAGGGCAGAGACGCAGATTCTTTAATTGATATAGAATGACATGAATCAGTGTGATCTATTCATTCCAGCACTAAGAGTGTCAAAGGTCATGATGAGCTTATATTCCGAAACCTTTCTATCTTTCTCAGATTTGAAGTTAGATTTTAATACCAGTAATTCCATATCCATCATGCTATGACCGGGCATACCAAAGTTTTTTGCCACAGGTAAATCCATTATTTTTTCTCTTATTGTGTGGCGATGATAATTCATCCTTGTTCTCAGTTTTTGGCCGGTCTCCCCCACATACAGACCCCCATTTGGACATTTAGTACATATAATTAGGTACACCACATTAGATGTGATGCAGCTGAAAGTAGCTGGGATCTTGTAGTCGTGATGGGAGTTGGGGATCTTTATCTTGTCCGTGGTCATTATAGATGCACAGGTTTTACATTTCTTCTGGTTGCAAGGAAAGGTTCCTGCAGCTGTTGGGGAGGACAGGGAGCTTCTGACAATGATGCTTCTTAGATTTGGGGGCTGCCTAAAACACAGTAGTGGGGGGTCTGGAAATATGGATTGTAATATCGGGCATCTTTTTGTAGTAAAGGTTGTAGTTTCCGTGTAGCTCCCCTTAGCACCTCCAGATTTGGATTGTAGGTGACCACTAGAGGCACCCGGTTATTTTCTTCTTTACCTTTGTAATGTAGCAGGTGATTCCTTGATATTCTGTTGGCTCTTGAAATTTGGTTTTCAATTGTTCTTGGATGGTATCCCTGGTTCAAAAAAGTCTTTCTGAGGCGACCCCCCACTACTGTGTTTTAGGCAGCCCCCAAATCTAAGAAGCATCATTGTCAGAAGCTCCCTGTCCTCCCCAACAGCTGCAGGAACCTTTCCTTGCAACAATAAGAAATGTAAAACCTGTGCATCTATAATGACCACGGACAAGATAAAGATCCCCTACTCCCATCAGGACTACAAGATCAAAGGTACTTTCAGCTGCATCACATCTAATGTGGTGTACCTAATTATATGTACAAAATGTCCAACTGGGGTCTGTATGTGGGGGAGACCGGCCAAAAACTGAGAACAAGGATGAATTATCATCGCCACACAATAAGAGAAAAAATAATGGATTTACCTGTGGCAAAACACTTTTGTATGCCCGGTCATAGCATGATGGATATGGAATTACTGGTATTAAAATATAACTTCAAATCTGAGAAAGATAGAAAGGTTTGTGAATATAAACTCATGATGACCTTTGACACTCTTAGTGCTGTAATGAATAGATCACACGGATTCATGTCATTCTATATCAATTAAGGAATCTGCGTCTCTGACCTTCTAGGGGCATCAAAACAGAACACCAGACCCCAATCAGAGGGCAATAAAACTTTCTCTCCTTATCTATGAACTGTTCCAATATTTATGATCATCCCTCTGCCATAATGACAGTTCTGCTTCACGTCACTTGTCTTACCTATTGCACTATTCCTGTGTCCTGTTGTGTGTAGAAATATGTGATTCTTCATTTTTTGTTTTAGTCTTAGCCTGATGAAGAGACCTGAGTAGTCTCGAAAGCTTGGAATTTGTTACCATCTTTTCAGTTAGCCATTAAACGGTATCAACCACTGAGGACTCTCAAGTATAAATATTTTTCTATTCTTGGAATTGAAATTCATCATTTTATTGTCCAAGTAAAACTTAATTTATTCTTGTTTGAAGTACATACATTTGCAATGGCCACGTAACAAGGCAATAACTCAATATTTTATTTCAAAACCCTCCTTGACCCTGGGCTTCAACACCGCCAGTTGCTGCTCAGAAGTGTTAGATGCACAGATGAAAACAATCGCTGATGTGTTTGTGGGGTTCAGTAACGCCTGCTGTTCCCCTGCTGTGTGTCTGGCAAAAATTACTGCTGCTAACTACAAATTCAACTTCAAACATCTCATACTAGGCCTCTGCCTACACCCTCCTTGACCCTGGGCTTCAACACCGCCAGTTGCTGCTCAGAAGTGTTAGATGCACAGATGAAAACAATCGCTGATGTGTTTGTGGGGTTCAGTAACGCCTGCTGTTCCCCTGCTGTGTGTCCGGCAAAAAATACTGCTAGCTACCTACACATGGTGAAAAAAACATGACATGTCAAAGTGTCTAGTGCTACACATAGATATGAGGCTACACCCTGATTTCTAAGCTGTAAACAATTGAAACGTCAGCTTTAAAACCATAAAATGATTAGTCTTTGTCACAAATCTGTAACAAAATAATTGTGACATATTATTTCAGATATGCACATGTCGAAAACAAATGCTAACACAAAAGCCTACTTATGCTATAGGATACTGATGGTCAACCTTGTCACTCCATAGCTTAGACAAATCCAACTCACATCATGACTCAAATGCTGCAATGTTGGAAGTGCATAATGTGGGTTGAACTTTGACAACAGCTGCAGTGCGAAGGTTAGACTTCAGTGTTCTTGGCTTTTAAATAAAAGCATACAAGTAAATATAATAATCCAATGTTGATTAAGGGACGTGATGTACACCTGTAATATTTGTGCAAACAATGCATGTAGGAATAGTCCTCTTCAACATTACTTATATTTGTGTCATTTTAAAAAATACATATTTAATTAGAAAGTTAACAGCCCATATCATAAAGGTCCTTCATGTAAACATGATAATCGGTAACAAAAATCATGCATTACCTTGTTAAAGTCAATAGTGCATAGTCACAATAGCAAAATATATACCTGTAAGTGGTGCTGAAAGAACGACAACTGATAGAATAGGTGAATGATATCTATTTATCAGACTGAATAGCGACACCTGTACAATGTCGATATAATACTGTACCTTAACAAAACAGCTGTGTCACACCTCACACGCGTTTTTCTTGTAGCTTGTTATGTAATAGGGCACATGCGTGTATGTTTCATCATAGGTGCATGTTTACTGAGTAAAGCAGTCATGACAACGCCTTTGTGTTGTCGGTACGCTTGCGATGATGAACGATGCGCACCGTGAATGTTAGTCTGCGTCATAAGACGCACAGACGCTCCAATACCCAACGCGTCACAGCAGGAAGGCAGTCTGTGCGTCCAAACAAAGGCGCAAGCATACATGCACGTACCCTTTTATAAAGCTATATAAAAAAAGGATGTAGTAGTAACGCACACTTTATTGAGGTACAGTATTACATCGCCATTCACCATCTGTGGCTATGCAGTCTCATCTATATATACCTTATCTATCCGTTGTCATGCTTGCAAGTCCACAGTCAGGCATAAATAGCTGTTTTCACTATGCACTATGCACTTTTTAAAGGTTTTGTTTATTAATATAAATGATTGGCACATATTATCAGTATTACATGATGGAAATTTTAGATATTTTTAAAAACTTTTTAGTGATATTATTCAGCAAATGTAAAGTTTTATGAATGTCACAGATAACTTGTAATGCTGATTATGTTTTTAAGTCAGCCATTCATTGTCTATACAATAAAAATGGTGTGCATACTGTTACTTATCCATCATTAATGGATTCTGATATGTACTTGTATGCTTTTATTTAAAACCGTATAGCAGATTATTTAACCTATTTTTATTGTGGTTTGCATTGCTTTTCAACATGTTAATGTATGCGTTTATGTTTGTCAATTATTAATTTACATATATTTTTTAAAGTAAAATCATCATCTTATGGTACTAAAGGTTATATTTCTCTTGTTTGGAGTATAGACATTTTTAATTGACACGTAACAAGGAAAATACTTGATCTAGTATTTAAACATCCTCCTTGACCCTGGGCTCCAACACCGCCAGTTGTTGCTCGGAAGTGCTGTTAGCACAGTCAACACTTGCTCCTGTGTTACTGGGGTTCAGTAATGTCAGCTGTTCCCCTGCTGTGTGAACGGCAAAAAGTCCTGCTGCCTCCACCCTATTCTCTTCTCATCCCTGGGCTCCAACACCGCCAGTTGTTGCTCGGAAGTGCTGTTAGCACAGTCAACACTTGCTCCTGTGTTGCTGGGGTTCAGTAATGTCAGCTGTTCCCCTGCTGTGTGAACGGCAAAAAGTCCTGCTGCCTCCACCCTGTTCTCTTCTCATCCCTGGGCTTCAACACCGCCAGTTGTTGCTCGGAAGTGCTGTTAGCACAGTCAACACTTGCTCCTGTGTTACTGGGGTTTAGTAATGTCAGCTGTTCCCCTGCTGTGTGAATGGCAAAAAGTCCTGCTGCCTCCACCCTGTTCTCTTCTCATCCTGGGCTTCAACACCGCCAGTTGTTGCTCGGAAGTGCTGTTAGCACAGTCAACACTTGCTCCTGTGTTACTGGGGTTCAGTAATGTCAGCTGTTCCCCTGCTGTGTGTACGGCAACAGTCCTGCTGCCTCCACCTGTTCTCTTCATCCCTGGCTCCAACACGCCAGTTGTTGCTCGGAAGTGCTGTTAGCACAGTCAACACTTGCCCTGTGTTACTGGGGTTAGTATGTCAGCTGTTCCCTGCTTGTGAACGCAAAAAAGTCCTGCTGCCTCCACCCTGTTCTTTTCATCCCTGGCTCCAACCCGCAGTTGTCTCGGTCTGTTGTAGTCAACACTTGCTCCTGTTACTGGGTTCGTAATGTCAGCTGTTCCCCTGCTGTGTAACGGCAAAAGTCCTGCTCCTCCACCCTTCTCTTCTCATCCTGGGCTCAACACCGCCAGTTTTGTCGGAAGTGCTGTAGCAAGTCAAACTGTCCTGTGTTACTGTTCTATTCACTGTCCCCTGCTGTTGTCGGAAAGTCTGCTCCCACCCTTTCTTCTCATCCTGGCCCACACCGCCATTGTTGCTCGAAGTGCTGTTACACAGTCAACACTTGCTCCTTGTTACTGGGGTTCAGTAGTGCTGTTCCCCTGCTGTTGTACGGCACAGTCTGTTCCCCCCTGTTCTCTCTCTCCCTGGCTCAAACCGCCAGTTGTTCTCAATGCTTTAGCACGCCATTGTTGTGTATGGTTCAGTAATTCACTGTTCCCCTGGTGTAACGCAAAGTCCTGCTGCCCCCACCCTGTTCCTTCTCATCCCTGGCTCCAACACCGCCAGTTGTTGCTCGAAGTGCTGTTAGCACAGTCAACACTTGCTCTGTGTTGGGTTCAGTAATGTCAGCTGTTCCCTGCTGTGTGAACGGCAAAAAGTCTCCTGCCCACCCTGTTCTCTTTCATCCTGGCTTCACACCGCCAGTTGTTGCTCGGAAGTGCTGTAGCACAGTCACCTTGTCTGTGTTATGGGTTCAGTATTCTTCTCACTGGCTCCACCCGCCGTTGTGCTCGGAAGTCTGTTGCACTCACACTGTCCTTTCACGCCACACCGCGTGTTCTGAATGTGTTACAGTCAACACTGTGGTCGGTTCAGATGTCATGTTCCTTTGTGAAGCATCTCTCTCATCCTGGCTCCAACACGCCATTGTTGCTCGAAGTGGTTAGCACAGTCAACACTTGCTCTGTGTTACTGGGTTCAGTAATGTCAGCTGTTCCCTGCTGTGTGAACGCAAAGTCCTGCTGCTCACCCGTTCTCTTCTCATCCCTGGCTCCAACACCGCCAGTTGTTGCTCGGAAGTGCTGTTAGACAGTCAACACTTGCTCCTGTTTACTGGGTTCAGTAATGTCAGCTGTTCCCCTGCTGTGTGAACGGCAAAGTCCTGCTGCTCCACCTTCCTTTCATCCTGGCTCAACACCGCCAGTTGTTGCCGAAGTGCTGTGCACAGTCACACTTGCTCCTGTTTACTGGTCAGTAATGTCAGCTGTCCCGCGTGTGACGGCAAATCCTGCTCCTCCACCCTTTCTCTTCTCATCCTGGCTCCAACACCGCCAGTTTGCTCGAAGTGCTGTAGCACAGTCAACATTGCTCCTGTTTACTGGGGTTCATAATGTCACTGTTCCCCTGCGTGTGAGGCAAATCCTGCTCTCCACCTGTTCTCTTCTCATCCTGGGCTCAACACCGCCAGTGTTGCTCGGAAGTGCTGTAGCACAGTCAACCTGCTCCTTGTTGGGGTTCAGTAAGTCACTTTCCTCTGTGTGAACGCAAAGTCTGCTGCCTCCCCTGTTCTCTCTCATCCCTGGCCCACACCCAGTGTTGCTCGAAGTGCTGTTAGCACAGTCAACACTTGTCCTGTGTTATGGTTTCATAATGTCACTGTCCCCTGCTGGTGACGCAAAAAGTCCTCTGCCTCCACCTGTTTTTCTCATCCTGGGCTCAACACGCCAGTTGTTGCTCGAAGTGCTGTAGCACAGTCAACACTTGCTCTGTTTACTGGGTTCAGTAATGTCAGCTGTTCCCTGCTGTGTGACGCAAAAATCCTGCCCTCCCTTTCTCTTCTATCCTGGCTCAACACCGCCAGTTTTGCTCGAGTGCTGTTAGCACGTCAACACTTGCTCCTGTTTACTGGTCATAATGTCATGTCCCTGCTGTGTGAACGGCAAAATCCTGCTGCTCCACCCTGTTCTCTCTCTCCGGCTCCAACACGCATTGTTGCCGAAGTCTGTTAGCACAGTCAACACTTGCTCTGTGTTACTGGGTTCAGTAATGCACTGTTCCCCTCTGTGTGAACGCAAAATCCTGCTGCCTCCACCCTGTTTCTTCTCATCCCTGGCTCCAACACCGCCATTGTTGCTCGAAGGCTGTTAGCACAGTCAACACTTCTCCTGTTACTGGTTCAGTAATGTCAGCTTTCCTGCTGTTGACGCAAAAAGCTGCTCTCCCCTGTTCTCTCTCATCCTGGCTCCAACACGCCATTGTGCTCGAAGTCTGTTAGCACAGTCAACACTTGTCTGGTTACTGGTTCAGTAATGTCAGCTGTTCCCCTGCGTGAACGGCAAAAGTCCTCGCCTCCACCCTGTCTCTTCTCATCCCTGGGCTCAACACCGCCATTTGCTCGAAGTGCTGTAGCACATCAACACTTGCTGTGTTACTGGTTCAGTAATGTCAGCTGTTCCCTGCTGGTGAACGCAAAATCTGCTGCCTCACCTGTTCTCTTCTCACCCTGGGCTCCAACACGCCAGTTGTTGCTCGGAAGTGCTGTTACACAGTCAACACTTGCTCCTGGTTACTGGTCAGTAATGTCAGCTGTTCCCCTGCTGTGTGCCAAAAAGCTGTGCTCCACCTGTTCTCTTCTCATCCCTGGCTCAACACCGCATTGTTGCTCGAAGCTGTTAGCACAGTAACACTTGCTCTGTGTTACTGGTTCATAATGTCAGCTGTTCCTCTGTGTGACGCAATCCTGCTCCTCCACCTGTTCTCTCTCATCTGGCTCCAACACCGCCATTGTTGCTCGGAAGTGCTGTTAGCACGTCACACTGCTCTGTGTTAGGGGTTCATAATGTCAGCTTTCCCTGCTGTGTGAAGGCAATTCTCTTCTCATCCCTGGGCTTCAACACCGCCAGTTGTTGCTCGGAAGTGCTGTTAGCACAGTCAACACTTGCTCCTGTGTTACTGGGGTTCAGTAATGTCAGCTGTTCCCCTGCTGTGTGAACGGCAAAAAGTCCTGCTGCCTCCACCCTGTTCTCTTCTCATCCCTGGGCTCCAACACCGCCAGTTGTTGCTCGGAAGTGCTGTTAGCACAGTCAACACTTGCTCCTGTGTTACTGGGGTTCAGTAATGTCAGCTGTTCCCCTGCTGTGTGAACGGCAAAAAGTCCTGCTGCCTCCACCCTGTTCTCTTCTCATCCCTGGGCTCCAACACCGCCAGTTGTTGCTCGGAAGTGCTGTTAGCACAGTCAACACTTGCTCCTGTGTTACTGGGGTTCAGTAATGTCAGCTGTTCCCTGCTGTGTGAACGGCAAAAAGTCCTGCTGCCTCCACCCTGTTCTCTTCTCATCCCTGGGCTCGAACACCGACAGTTGTTGCTCGGAAGTGTCATTGGCACGGGTACTCACTCCTGCCCAGACTGGTTACAGCACGCCATCTGTTTCCTGTCAGTGTAAACGTCACTTAGCCTCCAATAAGTTGTCCTGTCGTGTTGCGGTCGGGTTAGCCGACTCTATTGTGCCTGGAGTTTAGGTGCTTCCTATGTGTGCTGCGGGATATGCAAATAAAGGCTGTTTCCGTTGTGACAATAGGACAATCACCCACTGTAGTACTGTGGGATTCGGTAACTGCGGCCGGCTCGCGGCCTGTCAACTTAAATTTCCATGGGTACCTTCTGCTACCCGTCCGGATTCCAGTACCGTCAGCTGGTTCTCCGCAGTGCCTTTGGCCTAGGTGCCTCCATCTCGGTATCCGAGTTCCAGCAACGTCTGCTGGTCCTTGTAGTGCTTTGGAGCACAGGTACCTCCTGCTTAGTAACCGTGTCCCAGTAACGTCAGCTGATCCTTGGTTGTGCCATTGGCTCTTTTCCTTCTGCTGCCCCTCCGGGTTCCAGCACAGTCAGCTGGTCCTCGTTACTTGCATTGGCTCTTGTACCTTCTGCTACCCGTCCGGGTTCCAGTACCGTCAACTGGTTCTCCGCAGTGCCTTTGGCCTAGGTGCCTACATCTCGGTATCCGAGTTCCAGCAACGTCTGCTGGTCCTTGGTAGTGCTTTGGAGCACAGGTACCTCCTGCTTAGTAACCGTGTCCCAGTAACGTCAGCTGGTCCTCGGTTGTGCCATTGGCTCTTTTCCTTCTGCTGCCCCTCCGGGTTCCAGCACAGTCAGCTGGTCCTCGTTACTTGCATTGGCTCTTGTACCTTCTGCTACATTTACAAATTGAAGATTTTTTAAATGTTTTTTTGGGTAATCACTCTGGATCTCCAACAATGAAGACGACGACCCTGATGACCACCCCGAAGAAGATGACGACCACAAGGACGACGAGCATCAAACCAACCAGCCTAAACACCATCACAAAGAAGAAATAAAAGATTACCCAACAGGACTAAGAAGGTTAAGACAAACTACAAGATACAGAACAAGAGACTGAAGAACAATAAGCAGAAGATCAAAAAGCAGAAGAACATGAAGTATAAGACCAAAATGAAGAGCAAAATATATGCTCTAAATTATAAGCAGAAGAAGACTAAGCAGTGTATGGGGGTAAGTCCGTTCCTCCTCGTGGTGCCCCTGGAAAATGCCTGCTGCTGCAGGCTAAACTGAACACGGACAAATACTGTTGTAATTTAAATCTTTTGTGACAGCAAGAACGGAAGGATGAAAAATTCATACTTTGACAGATTACAAGTACAGGAATCTCTGTCACAAATAAGAATATGATGAAGAAGATGAAGTACAATATGAAGAAGAATAATAGTTTAATAAGAAGAATATGAGTAATGTTAACAAAAAGATGAATAGCAAGAAGTTTAAGAAGAAGATAAAGAAGGTGAACATGAAGAATAATTTGATGAAAAAGATGATGCTGCTGAAGATTATGAAGGAGAAAGTGTGTCAAAAGTTAAAAAGGTGAAGAGCATGGAAGTTGTGAAATATACATATTTGCCAAAATAGAAAAAACGTTAACAACATTGTCAATTTCTTCGTCAATCCGAACATCTTTAAAAAAAAAAAGATTTATGCTATTCCATTTGATTGGGTTAAACATCTATGCCTTTAATGTCTCCTCAACCTTCCCCAATACATTCTACATTACTCTTTGTTGTTTTCCTTCATGTACAATTAACCAACAAGGCAAGAATGGGTTTTTTTTAATTCCGATATTTTGTTCCCATAGACTTACATTGGATTTCCGGTATCGGTATCGGGTATCGCCGATATTTTTTGGGTATCGGCGATACCATTCCGATTCCGATACTTTTGGATATCGGAAAGTATCGATCAACTCTAATGGCCACCCTTATCATTTTCTTGTTTTAAATACTCCTACCTACTTTTTACTGACTTACTAAAGCACTTTTTTTGGTTTTGTAACCTCATTGAGCTTTGAACTTCATAGCCAGGTGTATGCAATCATGAGAAAAGCTACTTAAAGTGGCACTTGCAAAATGTTCTACTGTTTGAATCTCCTCTGAAGAGTGGCATCATGGGCTCCTCAAAACAACTGTCAAATGATCTGAAAACAAAGATTATTCAATATAGTTGTTCAGGGGAAGGATACAAAAAGCTGTCTCAGAGATTTAACCTGTCAGTTTCCACTGTGAGGAACATAGTAAGGAAATGGAAGAACACAGGGACAGTTCTTGTTAAGGCCAGAAGTGGCAGGCCAAGAAAAACATCAGAAAGGCAGAGAAGAAGAATGGTGAGATCAGTCATGGACAATCCTCAGACCACCTCCAGAGAGCTGCAGCATCAACTTGCTGCAGATGGTGTCACTGTGCATCGGTCAACTATACAATGCACTTTGCACAAGGAGAAGCTGTATGGGAGAGTGATGCGAAAGAAGCCGTTTCTACAAGCACGCCACAAACAGAGTCGGCTGAGGTATGCAAAAGCACATTTGGAGAAGCCAATTTGTTTTTGGAAGAAGGTCCTGTGGACTGATGAAACCAAGATTGAGTTGTTTGGTCATACAAAAAGGCGTTATGCATGGCGTCAAAAAAACACAGCATTCCAAGAAAAACACTTGCTACCCACAGTAAAATTTGGTGGAGGTTCCATCATGCTTTGGGGCTGTGTGGCCAATGCCGGCACCGGGAATCTTATTAAAGTTGAGGGACGCATGGATTCCACTCAGTATCAGCAGATTCTTGACAATAATGTTCAAGAATCAGTGACAAAGTTGAAGTTACGCAGGGATGGATCTTTCAGCAAGACAATGATCCAAAACACCGCTCCAAATCTACTCAGGCATTCATGCAGAGGAACAATTACAATGTTCTGGAATGGCCATCCCAGTTCCCAGACCTGAATATCATTGAACATCTGTGGGATCATTTGAAGAGGGCTGTCCATGCTCGGCGACCTTCAAACTTAACTGAACTGGAATTGTTTTGTAAAGAGGAGTGGTCAAAATACTTCATCCAGGATCCAGGAACTCATTAAAAGCTACAGGAAGTGACTAGAGGCTGTTATTTTTGCAAAAGGAGGATCTACTAAATATTAATGTCACTTTTCTGGTGAGGTGCCCATACTTATGCACCTGTCAAATTTTGTTTGGATGCAGATTGCACATTTTCTGTTAGTACAATAAACCTCATTTCAAGGCAGAAACATTACTGTGTCCAATAGTTATTAGATATATCAAACTGAAATAGCTGTTGCAAAAACACCAATTTTTATAAAACATTAAGCTTAAGATTAATAGGGGTGCCCAAACTTTTTCATATAACTGTATTTAAGTACTCAAATATGGCCTGGTGTCTGTCCCACACTATTAGCAGAAAGGATTTAGATTCTGAAATGTGGCCTGGTGTATGGACCACACTATTAGCACAAATGATTTAGATGCTGGAAGGTCGATTTCACACAGGATCTTATCTATCTGAACTATCTATTTGTAGCAGCAGCTGGAGCAGCCTCTCTGCGCTGATACACTGACAAAATGGTGCAAAAACAACATGTCTGCTTTTTATATGGAGAGGGACATGTGACAACTTCAGCAGCCAATGACAGAAGCCATTGTGTCTGGACCTTGTGGATCATTTCTGCCCCCTGATTGGCTGCCAGAATCTCCACACATTAAGTTAATTAAAAATATATATATATATATATATATATATATACACAGTCCATTGCTACTCTGTCCTGCTCCAACCCCTCCCCTAATGAAACACGTCCCCCCCCGCTCATCATATAGCACCACTATTCTAGCCAAAGTCCTAACAAAAGTATTAGTGGAAACTAGATGATTTACAGAGCTTTGGACAAATTTTGCCGATTTTTAGGAAAAATGCTCTTGAATCCGAACACAAATCCAAATGTGTAACGTTCGTGCCGAATTTGATATTGGTAAATGTTTTCTGAACAAGTCCGCTCATCTCTATTGGTGACTTGACAACAACCTGACTTATCAGCAACTGTGTCTAATAATCATCTTCCTCCCTTGACAAAAAGAACTGTGGGTATGATGGTCCAGCATCATCACCAGTGTCAACTGTAGAGGACTCTGATAAGTTCAACTGCGCACACACAGGCCTGAATAAACACTCTCTCCATCTAATACGAACTGACCCTGAGCTGTGCAATGGCGTCAGTGTGCCGAGCATAACTTCTCATCAGTTAATGCAGCCAGCCAATCACAGTAATGCCACTAGCAAGATGGCTACGGCATTACAGTGACTGGCAGGCAATGCCCTCATGTTTTTTAGCTGTGAAAAAGTCACCAAATTTGCAGGGCGGGGATTCGAGCATTACATCGAGTACCCCCCCCAATGCTCTCCAAGTAATGAGCACATCCGAGCACCTAGATACTTGAGTGATATTGAAGTATCAATGAGCACATTCGCTCATCCCTACTTACATCTCTACTTAATTTGAAAAATGATGCCTAAGTAGTAAAATGGTAAATTCTGTCCTTTTCTGCGTGCAAAGCAGTAATCAAAGCAAAAGGTGGCTACTTTGAAGAACCTAGAATATAAGACATATTTTCAGTTGTTTCACACTTTTTTGTAAAGTGTAATGTATAATTCCACATGTGTTAATTCATAGTTTTGATGCTTTCAGTGTGATTCTACAATTTTCATAGCCATGAAAATACAGTAAAATCTATGAATGAGAATGTGTGTCCAAACTTTTGGTCTGTACTGTATATATATATAACTTACCGTATTTCGGATTATAAGATGCTCCGGATTATAAGAAGCACCCCAAATTTTGAGGAGAAAAATAGGATTTTTTTTTTATAAAATGGTGGTGCTTCTTATAATCCATGCATCTTATTGCTTACCTGGGGTGGTGGCTGTGGTGAAGCAGGTTCCCAGGGTCGCTGCTGGAGGAGGCAGAAGTGGGGTGATGCTGCAGGCCGCAGACTGTGATGAGGGGATGTTCCAATGTGCGGCGTGCCGCTGCGGGTGTCTGGTGCTGCTGCGGTGTCCGATGCTGCTACAGGTGCCCAGCGCTGTGGGGGTAACCAGCAGTGCTGCTGCAGGTGTCTCCGGTACTGCGGGTGCCCGGCGGTGCTGCTGGGGTGTCCGGCGCTGCAGGGGTGTCCAGTAGAGCTGCCCGATGCTCCTGCGGGTGCCCGGCAGTGCTGCTGATGTCTCCGGTGTTTCCGGTGCTGCAGGGAGCTCTGCCAGCATTTTGCGAAAGGCCAGAGCCCCCCCAGGTTCTATGGTTTCCTGTGTAGTGACTCCAGGAAAATGGCCGCCGGGGGCTGCGCATGCGCAGATGGAGATCTCGGCACCAAGATCTCGGGAGATAAGATCTGAGCGCTGAAATCTCATCACCCGAGAACTTGGTGCCGAGATCTCCATCTGCGCAGCACCACCGGGCACCCGCAGGAGCACCGGGCAGCACCACCGGACATCCCAGTAGCACCGTCAGGCACCCAGCGCACCGCTGGATACCCTCTCATCCCAGCCTGCTGCCTGCAGCAACGGTACCAGTAAGGTATATATGCATTATAAGACACACCCCAATTTTTCCCCCCAAATTTGGGAGAAAAAAAGTGCGTCTTATCATCCGAAAAATACAGTAAGCATTCCCAAGTTATTACCACATAAAATGACAGTTCGTAATTGAAAAGTGGGGCCTGGCCAATATCCAAAATTGCCTAGGCTAAAAAAGGGTTAATGATAAACTCTAACTATCACATCATTTTGTACTCACAAACTGCATTTTTTCACTTGACATTATAGGCATATACATGTTTTTCAGTTTGACATTATAGGCTTCAACTTGCTCCCTGCTTTCTTATTAAAATGCATTAAGTGCACACATGTACGGAAGTGGCGATTCCCCACAAGACCCATAACAGGTCCATCAAGTAGTAAAAAAAGGAATCTTTTTCTTTTTCTGCCACTGCAATTAGTTGTTGTTTAATTACTCTCTGGAGATTAAACTTTATACATGGTGTAAATAACCAATAATCTTCATGAACAACAAGCACTGTAATGCATTTAGGAAGTACTGTTGGCTATTTACACTAAATACTACACTACATGACTATGTAAGTAACATACTGAGGAGCTGCAAAATGTATTCTAGAATGGAAGCAAAGAAGCAAAATCTAGTATAAAGAAAAAAATGCTCCACATTAGAATTGCACGGACAATTTATAGACTATAAGTTGTGACAATGGTCCAGTACCAATCAATCATATATCAAGGAACTCATTTTTACACATAGTATAGGGTTAAAGAGTTGCAGGAGATATTTTAAGGCACCTAAAATATTTTCCTAAGTAGCTATCTTTACGCCCGAACCACTTTTAATTAGATTTATTATAAAAAAAACTCTACGCTTGAGTGGTGTCAAACAGGATGTCACAGGAGGCTGGGGCTGCACTCACTTTCTTGTAGTGTCTATCGCCCCTCCAGGAAGAGGATGTCATCAGTGGGCAGTGCTGCAGTTACTACAGCACTGTGAAGATGTCCTGGATCCATGATGATAGACAATGAGTGAGAGGTGAGTGTAGCACTGACTCCCTGCTTCTATTTCCGCATTCAAGCAAATCATCATAAGGGCTCATACCCACTTGTGAGAAATACAGATGAGTGCAATCCGGTAAAAAATCAGATTGGACTCGGACCAATGTTATTCAATAGGTGACATCTCTTTTGCGAGTTTTTTCTCAGCCCAAATTGGACTAAGGGCTCATACTCACTGGGTGGAAAAAAATCGGTCAGTTTTCAGGATGGTCCGATTATGTGCAATTGACATGCGATTTGCATGCGATTTGCATGCGTTTTTTTATATAACCATCTATTGCATTAGCGATTATCATGCCAAAATCGCATCAAATCGCAGCATGCTGCGATTTTTTTCTCACACCAATATCTGATGAGAAAAAAAATCGCAAATGAAAACTCACCCATTGACTAACATTGGTCAGATTTGTATCCGATTTTTTTTCATCTGATTTTCATCCGAATTCGGCTCAAGTGAGTATGAGCCCTGAGAAAAAACATGCTGCATACTAGGCCTCATACTCACTGGTGCTGAAAACGGATGAAAATCAGACGATAAAAAATCGGATGCAAATCTGACCAATGTTAGTCAATGGGTGAGTTTTCATTAGCGATTTTTTTTCTCAACAGATATTGGTGTGAGAAAAAAATCGCAGCATGCTGCGATTTGATGCGATTTTGGGATGAAAATCGCCAATGCAAGTCAATGGGTGCGATTAAAAATCGCACAGAAAACGCACAGAAAACGGATGGTGCGTTTTTTGGGCTATTTTGTATGCAAAATAGAGCTTTAAACTTGGATCTTAAAAAAAAAAAAAAAAAGGAGACACAGGAAGTGACTAAGAGGGAAGTGTGATGAGTGATGGTATAAAAACCACTCCCAGAAAGCCTGGAATGAGTCACACCTCCACGGATTTGATTTCTCTACTATTGCCGCCATGTCCAGATCAATTAATGTGGAAATGCTGTTGGTGTTAGTCCAAGAAAGACCTGAGCTTTGGGATCCTAGAGACCACAATTATCAAAATAGAAGTGTGCGGGATGCAACTTGGACATATATATGTCGGCAAATGTTTGAAAACTATGATGCAAGTCCTCCGGCTGGGCAGTTAGGAATGTGTAAGTACAATTGTTCTTACTACAATTATTTCATAATTTATTCTTAAATACCTTGCTTTGGTGGGCAATTATATGTTATTGTTGAAATTTATTTTAAATTATATGTTAAATTGTTAATGTTTTATTTGTAACATTACACTAACAAAATACCTTTTAACAATAGAGCCTTTAAATATGTGCCTATTCATGTATGTTTTATATATATATTTTTTTTTATATTGTATTTTATGTTATTTCCTTTTTTATTTTTTTATTTGATCTTATTTCCTTTTTGTTAATTTTTACATTTTTTATTTGATCTTATTTCCTTTTTGTTAATTTTTATGTTGTTTTTTATTTCATCTTATTTCCTTTTTGTTAATTTTTATGTTGTTTTTTATTTCATCTTATTTCCTTTTTGTTAATTTTTATGTTGTTTTTTATTTGATCTTATTTCCTTTTTGTTAATTTTTAAGTTGTTTTTTATTTCATCTTATTTCCTTTTTGTTAATTTTTTTGTTGTTTTTTATTTCATCTTATTTACTTTTTGTTAATTTTTATGTTGTTTTTTATTTGATCTTATTTCCTTTTTGTTAATTTTTAAGTTGTTTTTTATTTGATCTTATTTCCTTTTTGTTAATTTTTATGTTGTTTTTTATTTGATCTTATTTCCTTTTTGTTAATTTTTAAGTTGTTTTTTATTTGATCTTATTTCCTTTTTGTTAATTTTTAATTTAGATTTAATTTTTTTTAACATTTTTTTTTTTTTAATTTGTTAATAATTTTTTTTGGTCTATTTAATTGTTTAAAATATAGTCTTGTTAGTTGTGTTTTTTGTATTATTTCTAAACAAGGCCCTTTTGTGATGTTTATAATTTTCCAATTTTAAATTTTTGGACATACTGGCAGGGTTTTTTTTTATATGTTAAAATTCTGGCCTACTTGTATTCATAATTTGTTTACATACATATTTAGCTGTTAATATTTTTACATTTCTTTTCATTAAAGTGAATGATGTGCAACGCAGATGGCGAAGCTGTCGGGATACCTATAGGAGGGAACGACAGAATCGTGACAAAAGTGGCTCAGCAGCATCAAAAAAAAGGCCATATATATATATATATGAGTCGCCTTAATTTTTTGGCTCCAGTCATGGATTTAAGACCGTAAGTCAAAGTTTATGGATACAAATTGAAAATGTGAAATTTTAATTTAGAGCA
Organism: Oophaga sylvatica; assembly: GCA_033576555.1. Lineage (NCBI taxonomy): Eukaryota > Metazoa > Chordata > Amphibia > Anura > Dendrobatidae > Oophaga > Oophaga sylvatica. Next base: position 42,796 of record JARQOD010003643.1, read on the forward strand.
TACACAAATGATCTGTGTCTGCTTTGTAGAACAGAATCGAACTTAGAGGAACGTGAGGCACACTCTGTGGCGGATCCACCAGAGTCACAACATGAAGAAGCAGGAACAGCAGGGGAGGATGCTCCAGGACCATCTCAACAACAAGTTGAAAGTGCAGATTCACAACCTCAACATGCCACGGAACAAGAGGAGCACGCAAGAAGCAGCAGCCCAACCCTGCCTCTTGATACTTCCCGTCAAGCCACTACTATTCCGCGTAGATTAAGAAGAAGGAGAGACCAACAAAATCAAATTCTAAGACGGCAGGTTGATAGTCGCGTTTTAGACTATATACAACGCACAATATGTGATGATGGTGAGGAAGCATTTTGTCGAAGTTTGGCCCAGCACCTGCGACAAATACCCACACACTTACGGCTTCCCACTAAAACAGCAATATTACAACTCATCACCTCAGCAATACCACCAAATAATCCCCAACCCATCTTTGCTTGTATTCAAAGAAGGTACCAATCAGAAATCTTAAGTCAAATATCAAATCCCACAGACTCAACAGTACCATTACCACCAGACTCAGTATATCCTTCTACATCCACTGCTCAACATACTCATACACTCCACAGTACAAACATTAGTCATCATATTAACAGAGGTCACAACACACACATAGAGTCAGCACATTACCAGGAACATCATCAGCTACATGTACAACACTCATCAAGGCCTACACATACATACACACAAATGCCTCCTTCATCTGGCCCATCACAGATTGGAAGTGAGCGGTACCACCATGGGCCACAAACAAGCATATATAATGTGTCTGGCCAAGGTGTTTCATATCAGCAAGGAACACAACACCAAGGGCCTTTTGACCATGGCAGAACAAGAGGCTTCAGCCATTCTGATAATGTTCATGCTTATCCCCATGTGCCAACTGAGGCCTATAGGCCCAGTTATGAAGGCATGAACCTACATCATACCACCACACAGCCACACAATGTTTCTTTGCATAGAAACACACAACATCCCTCTGAAATGCAACCGTCACAAACAAGTAGCTCACCCTCAGCATCACAACCTTCTTTTGTTGATTTGTAATTATTTTTTGCTGCTTACATAACACAACCCTTTGCAAGTGTGGTAACTTGTTACGCCAAAGTTAAGGCTCTTTTTTATTTTGCACATTATGTTACTTTACATTTGTGTTTGTTTTGTAAACAAAAGAAATGTTTGACATTAATATATGAAATTAAACATTGTTTATGTTAAACACTAAAGTACATGTTTTGAATGTTGTAATACACAATACACAGGGAAATGTATACATCATGTGTGCAAATTTTCCTGCCAGGGTACTGCTCCCTCAGGTGTTAGAAAATAATTTGCTAACATATTTCTGATTCGGATGCCTGAAAGCTGTCTGCCTGTGGGTAAAGGCTGAGCAATGGGTACCTGATTGTTTCGTAATTCTCCAAAAACATCCTCATACCCAGAAACATCATGTTGACGTGTAAAATTATGTAAGATTACACAGGCCTTGATCACTGTGTTTAAATTTTGTGGGCTTAACTGGAGTGCACTGAGCAATACCCTCCATTTAGCACACAAAATTCCAAAGGCACATTCTACAAGACGCCGTGCACGAGTTAGTCGGTAATTAAATATGCGTCCACGCCTGTCAAGAGACCGTCCAGGAAAAGGCCTCATCACATTATGTGTCAGTTGAAATGCCTCATCAGCAACTATTACATAAGGCATTGGTTCACCACCAGAAGAAGGCAGAGTCCTTGGGGGTGGAACACCCAATTCATTGTTCTTCAGTCGCCTACCCATTAGGGAAGTATTGAATATTCGAGAATCTCCTGTTCTTCCATAGGCACCTATATCTACTATTATAAAATTGTACTTGCTGTCTACTAAGGCCAACAACACAACAGAAAAATAGCCTTTGTAATTGTAGTATAACGACCCTGAGTTTGGTGGCTTCTTCACACGGATGTGCTTACCATCTAAAGCACCCAGACAATTGGGAAACTGGCAATTCTCATATATACCATTTGCAATGCGTTCCCAATGTTCGGGGGTGGGCTCCGGCATCACTTGCTCCTTGAGACAAATCCAGATTTTTGAACATGTGTGTTTGACTATATTGGAGATGGTAGTTATGCCAAGAAGATACTCTAAATGTAGGGAAGCATATGATTGTCCCGTAGCCAAAAACCTACAAGAAAGGAAATACACATAAAAAATTTTAAAATTAACCTTCTCAATCATATATATACCTACGTGATGCATTAAGTTAAAAAGGGCCACCACACACAAATCACACACAGTCGCTAGATACATGAACAATGAGTGCGTTGTCTGAGAAGGGTGCCTCTGTTCATGTCATACAACAATGTGCATGTGAAACAGCTGCTGCAAGTACAGTAATGGGGTGTATTTAGTAGCCTTGCTAATTAAAAATAGCCACACATTAAGTATAGGTATGTCAAAAATTAAGATATAATTTAAAATCAAAATTTACAAAAAATATAATGATATCCCTTAAGAACAATGTCATATTATTTCATATAGTTTAGTGTAATGTTATTTATTTATTTACAACTATACCTCAACGTTAATAGAAGTCGTTGTTCAGCAGAAATGCACCTGCGCAAACGCGTAATTTTGAAAGTGATGGCTGGACGAAGTTGTGCCAGGAGAAAATCAAATGCTTCAAGTGACATCCTCGTGTATGCAAAAAATTTGTCTCGATGCTTTCGTAGATGTCCATACAGCCGTGAAAAATGGCCTTTTTGTTTTCGCTTGGTGAGGAGCGGATGTACCCAAAATCTACGCCGCCTCCTTGGAGCTACTACAGGGGAATATCCCACACCATACTCACGGGATAACACCCAATTGAAGAGGAGCTCCTCAGTAGGGTCAAGACTTAGATAACTTGCTGCCATGCTTGTTTGGACTAGCAAAACACACAGGCCAAAAAACAAATGAATCAATGCCATATGTGTTTAAATAGCTTTATATAGTTGTCAAACAAGTGGTTTAACCTTTATTTGTGATTATCTGTTGAAAAAAAACCGCATAAAAATCGCATGTACGAGAAAACGCATGGTGCGATTTAAAATCGCATGCAAATCGCATGTCTTTTTATAACACTTGTACCGTTTTTTTCCCTGCCGAAAACGGACCGATTTTTTTCCAGCCCAGTGAGTATGAGGCCTTACTGTGATTCTGGGCCAAGACTCGCCAATACAAATCAATGGGTGTAAGAAAAAAATTAGACAGCACTCGCACCATGTGAGTGCTGTCCGATTTATACGCACCGATGTCCTTTGAAAAGCCGGCAATTCATGTCCGGCTACTGTAAAGTCACACTGACAGCTCACAAAACACTAGATATATACACATAGAATACATATATATACATACATATATATACACATGTCAGTGACACACACACATAATATATTTATATTGCACAGTGAGATTGAACAAAAGCCGTTAATTCATTTGTCGGCTTCTGTAAAATCATTACAGAACCCGACAGATATGAGACATGGTTTACAGTAAACCATTGCATATCCGTTATTTTTTTATATGTCCCTCACTAATAATGTTAGTAGTGTCTGTGTATAAAATTTTTTGGAGCTGTAGGTGTAAAATAAAAGGATTAATTCACGGAAAAAACTGGCATGGGCTCCAGCGCAATTTTCTTTCCCACAGAGGGCAAACCAGTGACTGAGGGTGCTTTCCTAGCATGTGCCTGATCATGCTGGTGGTGGTTAGGCTGGTAGGCTGGTAGGTTTGCTACCCCTACTGATGCAGACATGGACGGTGGTGCAAATGGCCTTTTTGGGGTTATCGGCAGAGTCTTTAAAAAACAACAAGATTGTTAGGGGGACACTCAGTGTCTTCATCTCCCACACAATCTATTCACCTCAGCCATTGTCTTTCGGGGTTCCCCAAGGCTAAGTTCTAGGATCCCTACTCTTCTCCATCTACACCTTCGGCCTGGGACAGCTCATATAATAGCACAGTTTGCAATATCATCAGTACGCCGATGACACAAAGATCTACCTATCTGTACCTGACATCACCTCCTTACTGACCAAAATCCCACGTCTTCCTGCTATTTCATCCTTCTTTTCTGCTCGCTTTTAAAAAGTGGACATGGACAAAATGGAATACATCATCTTTCAACCATCTCATGCTGAGTAGACATGAGAGCTATGTATGCATCATTCAGTACCACTTTTGTAAGAGGGAAAGTTTGCCCAAGAGAAAATGCTAATTATGCAAATTGTTTCTTCAGAGAGGAAGAGAGCTAGAACTCTAGTGCCACCTATTGGAAGGTAGCAATCCTACAAGTCAATGTTGACCCTTTAACGAGCCTTGTCACATGACTTAGGATAATAGCCAAACCAGAATCCCAAGAGAAAATGAATTTCCAGACATTCACAGCCTTTTTTGAACATTGTTTGCAGTTGTGATCTTCATCTTTTTGTCATCAATACCATCATCGACCATATCTTGTAAAGAGGAAAGCTGGAGTTTACCAGAGTCGTGGCTATTTATGTTTAGTGGCATTCCTTTAACACTGTTCGTTACAATAGAGCAAATAATTTTCAGCTGTGACATTTGGATATTACTGGTAATGTATGGGTGAAGATGAAGAACCTTGTGCCACGGGTGTGTTGATAGTTATGGACGATGTACTCCTCTTTTAGCTTAGTTTTTCACGAGCATCCATCTATTTGTTTGGTTTTCCTCCAACAATGATCTGCTTTCTCTAATTCTGCATCTCACGAACATGTTGCACTTTGCCGTTTATACGGTCACGTGCGTCTTTGGCAACATATTTTTTACGGCCACTTTTCATGCCAATCGTCACACGCGCATCTGTACACCAATCTTCTGACAGGCATGAAACACATTCTGGTAATTGGTGGTGGGCTGGCTAAACAACTTATCATTGTAGGCTGTATCCTGGATCTCTTACCTCCCATAGCCACCGCTGTTATTAATCTTGCACGTTACCATACCTGTCGTCACCATGCCCCTTTTCTTGATCACTTCATCCAACGATTCGTCCACCAGATTTTTACTAAAAACCTGCACCTTCCCAGCAGCAACTGTGTAGGAAACCTTGTTACTGTTTTCCAAGGTGTTTATAGTGCTCCTAAAAAAAAAAAATTACACACTATGTTGATATGTACCCCCAAGGGGGAAATGTTTGTCAGCCCATACACTTAGTGTATTGGCATTCCAAGTATAGGAGACCCACTCCTTTAAGCTGGGAAGACCTTTTTCGCAGGCCATATTCCACATCTCTTCCTACACCACCCCTAGATCACCAGGGTGATAGTGTTCCGTGCTGAAACAGCCACTACATTGTTTTGCAAGGGTGTTTAGGATGTCCGTAACTACAAATATTTACACAGTCGGTTGATGTGCCCCCCTAGGGGAAAATGTTTTTCAGCCTATGCACTTAGTGTATGGCCATTTCAAGTATAGGAAACCAGCTCCTTTGTACTGGAAACTGATTTTTAGGAGAACTTAATACACATCTCCTCAAAGTGGTATTTTTGTTTGACCAAATTTGGGGCAGGCCTTACATTCAATGCATAGGAAAATAGTATGGGAGACCCACTTCAGACTCACTGCAGCAATTGATCAATGCAAGTTTCTAAGTCTCAACAGTGCAATTATCCACTGATGGTTCTTCAGGCTCAACACTGAAATGCTCCATTGCAGGGTCTTCAGCGTCAATACTGCAATGGTCCACCGCTGGGTTTTCAGCGTCAAAACTGCAATTGTCCACCGCTGGATTTTTAGCATCAACACTGCAATTGTCCACTGCTGGGTCTTCAGGCTCAATTATTCACTGCGTAGCCAAACAATATGGGAGAAACAAATTAATAGGAAGAATGCTTTCAGGTAGACATCCAGTACGTGGGTTCAAAGGCTTACTGGGGTACGTTTGAATTTGATACAGGGCTGGCCTTGCATTCAATGAAGAAGCTAACAGTATGGCAGTGGCAAAAGAGTAATGTGAACTTGGTTTTTCTGTGTACATCCACTAGGTCGGTTCAAAGTCTTTTTGGGGTGCATTTGAATTTGATGCAGGCCGGGCCTTGCATTCAATGATGAAGCTTACAGTATGACAGTGGCAAAAGATATAGGAAAGATGTGTATCTTCGTACCGTGTTAGCCAGTAGATAGAAAAATATTTAGACTTGAGAGTCCTCAGTGGTTGATACCTTTTAATGGCTAACTGAAAAGATGGTAACAAATTGCAAGCTTTCGAGACTACGCAGGTCTCTTCATCAGGCAAAGACTAAAACAAAAGCTTAAGAATCACATATTTATATACACAAGAGGACACAGGAATAATGCAATAGGTAAGACAAGTGACGTGAAGCAGAACTGTCATTATGGCAGAGGGATGAACATAAATATGACTAGTTCATAGATAAGGAGTGAAAGTTTTATTACCCTCTGATTGGGGTCTGGTATTGTGTTGTGATGACCCTAAAAGGTCAGGGAAGCAGATTCCTTAATTGTTGTAGAAAGACATAAAACTCTGGGATATATTCATCCCAGCACTAAGAGTGTCAAAGGTCATCATAAGTTTATATTCCCAGACTTTTCTATCCTTCTCAGATTTGAAGTTAGATTTTAATACAAGTAATTCCATATCCGTCATGCTATGACCGGGCATACAAAAGTGTTTTGCCACAGGTAAATCCATTCTTTTTTCTCTTATTGTGTGGCGATGAGAATTCATCCTTGTTCTCAGTTTTTGCCCGGTCTCCCCCACATACAGACCCCCAGTTGGACATTTAGTACATATAATTAGGTACACCACATTAGATGTGATGCAGCTGAAAGTACCTGGTATCTTGTAGTCCTGATGGGAGTTGGGGATCTTTATCCTGTCCGTGGTCATTATAGATGCACTGGCAAAAGAGTAATTTGAACTTGGTTTTCCTGTGGCCATCCAGTACCTGGGTTCAAAGACTTATTGGGGTGCGTGTTACTTTGTTGCAGGGCAGGCTTTGCATTTATTGCATAGGCTAACACTATAGGAGACCTATTTTCTTATAATTGGAAGACTTTTTCATGAGGCCCTCCTGTACGTCTCATCAGAGGGGTATTGGGGTGCATCCTAATTTTTGGCAGCCCAGTCACTCAATGCATAGGCAATAAGAGTATAGGAGACCCACTGTTTAATATTGGCCCTTTAAGAATAGTAATGCCGACTGATGCCCCTATAAAAATTTTCTTTGTGACTTTAAGAGTCCCTCCTTCACAAATGAAACAAAATGTGTCTGATGATGTGTCACACACCACATGGCCAGCTAGGGTTGTTAAATTCTACAATGTCATTTCACAGTAAATGCATTTGTATTGTTTGAAAGCAATGGTAAAGTTGAAAAACGCATCAAAAACTCTATGTGTGAACATAGACAAATTGGTGGAGAAACATTTTTACTTTGGGTTAATTATTTATATAAAAGTCATTAGCCTGGAAAGAATGTTCATTGACATATTTCTCAGGAAAATCCATTTTGGTTTCGTTTTTGTATGTTTTTTGGTGTGCTTGTAAACATGGCGTAACACTCTGACAACATTGTTCACAGCTGTGAGCTGGGAGTCAAAAATGCTTCCAGGGGCATTCCCCATGATATTTCCATGTCATTTGAGCTGTGTTTCCATCATTTATAGATGTTTTTAGACTTTAAAAGGACCCCCGGAGGGGATTGCGGCAAAAATGCTCCCATAGACTTAGATTGGGCTCATTGCTAGAGTTGAGCGATACTTTCCGATATCAATAAGTATCGGATCGGAATGGGTATCGCTGATACCCAGAAAGTATCGGCGATTCCCGATACCGATACCGGAAATCCAATGTAAGTCTATGGGAACAAAATATCGGAATTAAAAAAAAAACATTCTTGCCTTGTTGGTTAATTGTACATGAAGGAAAACAACAAAGAGTAATGTAGAATGTATTGGGGAGGTTGAGGAGACATTAAAGGCATAGATGTTTAACCCAATCAAATGGAATAGCATTAATATTTTTTTTTTTAAAGATGTTCGGATTGACGAAGAAATTGACAATGTTGTTAACCTTTTTTATATTTTGGCAAATATGTATGTTTCACAACTTCCATGCTCTTCACCTTTTTAACTTTTGCCACACTTTCTCCTTCATAATCTTCAGCAGCATCATCTTTTCATCAAATTATTCTTCATCTTCACCTTCTTTATCTTCTTCTTAAACTTCTTGCTATTCATCTTTTTGTTAACATTACTCATATTGTTCTTATTAAACTATTATTCTTCTTCATATTCTACTTCTTCATCTTCTTCCTCTTCATCTTCTTCATCATATTCTTATTTGTGACAGAGATTCCTGTACTTGTAATCTGTAAAAGTATGAATTTTTCATCCTTCCGTTCTTGCTGTCACAAAAGATTTAAATTACAACAGTATTTGTCCGTGTTCAGTTTAGCCTGCAGCAGCAGGCATTTTCCAGGGGCACCACGAGGAGGAACGGACTCACCCCCATACACTGCTTAGTCTTCTTCTGCTTATAATTTAGAGCATATATTTTGCTCTTCATTTTGGTCTTATACTTCATGTTCTGCTTTTTGATCTTCTGCTTATTGTTCTTCTGTCTCTTTTTCTGTATCTTGTAGTTTGTCTTAACTTTCTTTGTCCTGTTGGTGATCTTCTTCTGGGCAATATTTTATATTTCTTCTTTGTGATGGTGTTCAGGCTGGTTGGCTTGATGCTCGTCGTCCTTGTGGTCGTCATCTTCTTCGGGGTGGTCATCAGGGTTGTCGTCTTCATTGTTGGAGATCCAGAGTGATTACCCAAAAAAACATTTAAAAAATCTTCAATTTGTAAATGTAGCTGAAGGTACAAGAAGGCTGACTAACTTCCGAGAACCAGCTGACGTTACTGGAACCCGGACGGGTATCAGATGGTACAAGAGACAATGGAAGTAACGAGGACCAGCTGACTGTGCTGGAACCCGGAGGGGCAGCAGAAGGAAAAGAGCCAATGGCACAACCGAGGACCAGCTGACGTTACTGGGACACGGTTACTAAGCAGGAGGTACCTGTGCTCCAAAGCACTACCAAGGACCAGCAGACGTTGCTGGAACTCGGATACCGAGATGGAGGCACCTAGGTCAAAGGCACTGCGGAGAACCAGTTGACGGTACTGGAACCCGGACGGGTAGCAGAAGGTACAAGAGCCAATGCAAGTAACGAGGACCAGCTGACTGTGCTGGAACCCGGAGGGGCAGCAGAAGGAAAAGAGCCAATGGCACAACCGAGGACCAGCTGACGTTACTGGGACACGGTTACTAAGCAGGAGGTACCTGTGCTCCAAAGCACTACCAAGGACCAGCAGACGTTGCTGGAACTCGGATACCGAGATGGAGGCAACTAGGCCAAAGGCACTGCGGAGAACCAGCTGACGGTACTGGAACCCGGACGGGTACCATAAGGCACCCATGAAAATGTAAGTTGACAGGCCGCAAGCCGTCCGCAGTTACCGAATCACAGAGTCCTACAGTGGGTGCTTGTCCTATTGTCACAACTGAAAGAGCCTTTATTTACAAATCTCACAGCACACATAGGAATCACCTAAACTGCAGGCACCATAGAGTCGGCTAACCCGAATGCAACACGACAGGACAACTTATTGGAGGCTAATTGACGTTGACACTGCCAGGAAACAGCTGTCGTGCTGTAACCAGGCTGGGCAGGAGTCAGTACCCGTGCCAAGTACTTCCGAGCAACAACTGGCGTTGTTGGAGCCCAGGGATGAGAAGAGAACAGGGTGGAGGCAGCAGGACTTTTTGCCGTACACACAGCAGGGGAACAGCTGACATTACTGAACCCCAGTAACACAGGAGCAAGTGTTGACTGTGCTAACAGCACTTCCGAGCAACAACTGGCGGTGTTGGAGCCCAGGGGTGAGAAGAGAACAGGGTGGAGGCAGCAGGACTTTTTGCCGTACACACAGCAGGGGAACAGCTGACATTACTGAACCCCAGTAACACAGGAGCAAGTGTTGACTGTGCTAACAGCACTTCCGAGCAACAACTGGCGGTGTTGGAGCCCAGGGATGAGAAGAGAACAGGGTGCAGGCAGCAGGACTGTTTGCCGTACACACAGCAGGGGAACAGCTGACATTACTGAACCCCAGTAACACAGGAGCAAGTGTTGACTGTGCTAACAGCACTTCCGAGCAACAACTGGCGGTGTTGGAGCCCAGGGATGAGAAGAGAACAGGGTGGAGGCAGCAGGACTTTTTGCCGTACACACAGCAGGGGAACAGCTGACATTACTGAACCCCAGTAACACAGGAGCAAGTGTTGACTGTGCTAACAGCACTTCCGAGCAACAACTGGTGGTGTTGGAGCCCAGGGGTGAGAAGAGAACAGGGTGGAGGCAGCAGGACTGTTTGCCGTACACACAGCAGGGGAACAGCTGACATTACTGAACCCCAGTAACACAGGAGCAAGTGTTGACTGTGCTAACAGCACTTCCGAGCAACAACTGGCGGTGTTGGAGCCCAGGGATGAGAAGAGAACAGGGTGGAGGCAGCAGGACTGTTTGCCGTACACACAGCAGGGGAACAGCTGACATTACTGAACCCCAGTAACACAGGAGCAAGTGTTGACTGTGCTAACAGCACTTCCAGGCAACAACTGGCGGTGTTGGAGCCCAGGGTCAAGGAGGATGTTTAAATACTAGATCAAGTAGTTTCCTTGTTACGTGTCAATTAAAAATGTCTATACTCCAAACAAGAGAAAGATAACCTTTACTACCATAAGATGATGATTTCAGTTTAAAAAAATCTAGATAAATAAAGAATTGACAAACATAAACGCATACATTAACATGTTGAACAGCAATGCAAACCACAAAATAAATTGGTTAAGGAATCTGCTATACGGTTGTAAATAAAAGCATACAAGTACATATCAGAATACATTAACCCCTTCATGACCTGTGACACAGCGTATGTGTCATTAAAGGATCGCGTTCCTGTGGGTCGGGTGACCGGGGTCACTGAAAGGTCACCCAACATGCAGGCACAAGACCCTTTGTGCTTCACCACAGGGGGGTTGGCTTAACCCCTAAGTGGCTACGATCGCTCTGATTGGCTGTTAAAAGTGAAACAGTGCTCCTTTATTCCGAGCCCCGACGTGTGCCCAAACAGTGGTTTACCCCCACATATGGGGTATCAGCGTACTCAGTAAAAATTGCACAACAACTTTGGGGGTCTAATTTATCCTGTTACTCTTGGAGAAAAAATTTGGGGACTAAAAAAATGATTTTTGTGGAAAAAAAAATGATTTTTTATTTTCACAGCTCTGCGTTATAAACTTCTGTGAAGAACTTGGAGATTCAAAGTGCTCACCACACATCTAGAGGAGTTCCTTGGGGGATCTAGTTTCCAAAATGGGATCACTTCGGGGGGTTTCTACTGTTTAGGCACATCATGGGCTCTGCAAACGTAACATGATGCCCGCAGACCATTCCATCAAGTCGGCATTTCAAAACATCACTACTTCCCTTCCGAGCCCCGACGTGTGCCCATACAGTAGTTTTCTCCCACATATGGGATACCAGTGTACTCAGGACAAACTGTACAACAACTTTTGAGGTCCAATTTCTCCTGTTACCCTTGTGAAAATAAAAAATTGTGGGTTAAAAAAATCAGTTTTTGAGGAAAAAAATGATTTTTTGTTTTTACAGCTCTGCCTTATAAACTTCTGTGAAGAATGTGGTGGTTCAAGGTGCTCACCACACATCTGGATAAGTTCCTTGGGGGGTCTAGTTTACAAAATGGGGTCACTTGTGGTTGGTTTCTACTGTTTGGGCATATCAGGGACTCTGCAAACGTAACAAGATGCCCGCAGACCATTCCATCAAGTAGGCATTTCAAAGCGTCACTACATCCCTTCCGAGCACTGACGTGTGCCCAAACAGTGGTTACCCCCCACATATGGGGTACCAGCGTACTCAGGACAAACTGGACAACAACTTTTGGGGTCCAATTTCTCCTGTAACCATTGTGAAAATAAAAAATAGGGGGCTAAAAAAATCATTTTTTGAGAAAAAAATGATTTTTTATTTTCAAGGCTGTGCGTTATAAACTTCTGTATAGCACCTGGGGGTTCAAAGTGCTCACTGTGCATCTAAATAAGTTCCTTAGGGGGTCTTGTTTCCAAAATGGGGTCATTTGTGGGGGAGCTCCAAAGTTTAGGCACACAGGGGCTCTCCAAACACGACATGGTGTCCGCTAACAATTGGAGCTAATTTTCCATTAAAGTCAAATGGCGCTCCTTCCCTTCTGAGCCCTGCTGTGCACCAAAACAGTGGTTCCCCCCTCATATGGGAAACCAGCGTACTCAGGAAAAACTGGACAACAACTTTTGGTGTCCAACTTATCCTGTTACCCTTGGGAAAATAAAAAAATAGGCTAAAAAAATCATTTTTGAGAAACAAAAATGACTTATTTTCACTGCTCTGCGTTTATAAACTTCTGTGAAGCACTTGGGGGTTCAAAGTGCTCACTACACATCTACATAAGCTCCTTGGGGGGTCTAGTTTCCAAAATGGGGTCACTTGTGGGGGTTTTCTACTTAGGCACATCAGGGGCTCTGCAAACGCAACATGACGCCCGCAGAACATTCCATCAAGTCTGCATTCCAAAATGGCGCTCCTTCCCTTCTGAGCTCTCCCATGCGCCAAAACAGTGGTTCCCCCCACATATGGGGTATTGGTGTACTCAGGACAAATTGCACAACAACTTTTGTGGTCCAAATTCTCCTGTTACCCTTGTGAAAATAAAAAATAGCGGGCTAAAAAAATCATTTTTGAGGAAAAAAATGATTTTTTTTATTTTCACTGCTCTGCGTTATAAACTTCTGTGAAGCACTTGGGGGTTCAGAGTGCTCACAACATATCTAGATAAGTTCCATAAGAGGTTTAGTTTCCAAAATGGTGTCACATGTGGGGTTTTTTCATTGTTTAGGCACACAGGGGCTCTCCAAACGCGTCATGGTGTCCGCTAATGATTGGAGCTAATTTTCCATTCAAAAAGTCAAATGGCGCTCCTTCCCTTCTGAGCCCTGCCGTGCGCCCAAACAGTGGTTTATGACAACATATGAGGTATCTGTGTACTCAGGAGAAATTGCCCAACAAATTTTAGGATCCATTTTATCCTGTTGCCCATGCAAAAATGAAAAAATTGATGCTAAAATAAAATTTTTGTTGGAAAAATTAAAATGTCCATTTTTTCCTTCCACGTTGCTTTAGTTCCTGTGAAGCACCTGAAGGGTTAATAATCTTCTTGAATGTAGTTTTGAGTAGCTTGAGGGGTGCAGTTTTTATAATGGTGTCACTTTTGGGTATTTTCTACCATATAGACTCCTCAAAGTGTCTTCAAATGTGAGGTGGTCCCTAAAAAAATGGTTTTGTAAATTTTGCTGTAAAAATGAGAAATCGCTGGTCAACTTTTAACCCTTATAACTTCCTAAAAAAAAAAAATTTTTTGATTCCAAAATTGTGCTGATGCAAAGAAGACAAGTGGGAAATGTTATTTATTAACTATTTGTGTCACATAACTCTCTGGTTTAACAGAATAAAAATTCAAAATTTGAAAATTGTGAAATTTTCAAAATTTTCTCCAAATTTCCATTTTTTTCACAAATAAATGCAAAAATTATCGACCTAAATTTACCACTAACATGAAGCCCAATATGTCACAAAAAAACATTCTCAGAATCACTAGGATCCGTTGAAGCGTTCCTGAGTTATTACATCATAAAGGGACACTGGTCAGAATTTAAAAAAATGGCAAGGTCATGAAGGGGTTAATGATGGATAAGTAACAGTATGTACACCATTTTTATTGTATAGACAATGACTTCAAAACATCATCAGCATTACAAGTTATCTGTGACATTACTAAAATGTTACATTTGCTGAATAATGTTACTAAACAGTTTATAAAAATTATACAATTTCCATCATGTAATACTCATAATATGTGCCAATAATAATTTTTATTAACAAACATAACCTTTAAAAAGTGCATAGTGCATAGTGAAAATTGCTATTTATGCCTGACTGTCGACTTGCAAGCATGACAACGGATAGATAAGGTATATATGGATGAGACTGCATAGCCACAGATGGTGAATGGCGATGTAATACTGTACCTCAATAAAGTGTGCGTCACTACTACATAAATTTTTTTATATAGCTTTATAAACAGGGTACGTGCATGTATGCTTGCGCCTTTGTTTGGACGCACAGACTGCCTTCCTGCTGTGACGCGTTGGGTAGTGAACAGTTGTGTGCAGTGTTCACTGTAGTCTGAGGTTTTCATTTTTGGAGTGCAGATCACGCTCCAGTTAGTTCTTCAACCACTGCTGGTTGTAGTCTGCTGAGCGTGTGTCACTGCCTCATCCTTGACATTTTTCTCTAATTGTTGCTGCTCCATTCTATTTCAAATAACTCAAATCTATTAGTGTGACGCGCTTCCATCCGTATCCAATACATTGGTTGCAAACACTATAGAAGTACACAAAGGGGCCTTTCACACCTAGTGAACAGTTGTGTGCAGTGTTCACTGCAGTCTCTGCGGAATAACCACACTTAGGCCTTATAACTTTTCTGACTTTCTTTATCAATCTACCAAGATGAAGAAGGCAGGGAGTAAGGCACGTGGTCGTGGCCATGGAGTTTCAGCAGGGAGAGGACGTGGGGATTCTGTGGCTGCTGCCGCCCCCAGTGACACAGCATCCACCAGTTTTCCCCGTGAGCGTTCCTTTATGCGCACTTTTGTAGGAGCTCAGCGTACCCCCCTGCTGCGTGAAGAACAAATTGAAGCCGTTGTTGCTTGGATGGCAGCCAATGCATCGACTTCAATTGCTTCCACCTCCTCTCAGGACCACAGCACTGTTGAGCAACCATCTGTCTCTTCACTGCCTGCCAAATTGCCCAGGCAGTCAGAGAGTTCTGTACAGGAGCCAGCTGAGTCTCTGCTTCTGTACTCAGAACTCTGTTGGCTTGCAAACAGGGGCCCAGCCAAGCAGCATTCTGGAATGTGAAGAAGAGGGAGTATGCAGTGATGCGCAACAGCTGTGTCTCTCTGAATCTGAAGAGGCGGGTGAGCCAGTGCCGATGGTCAGCACACCGCAGAACGCATCTGATGATGATGAGACTCAGGTGCCAGTTTCTGTTGAGCATGGTGCTGGCCAGACCACCCAACAGCAGCAGGTGTTGGAAGAGGGTAGTGGAGATGATGAGGTCCAAGACCCAACATGGCGTGAGGAACTGGAAGGTGGTGGGAGCAGCTCTGAGGAAGAGATTGCCCCAACGGTACAAACAGGAGGGAGAGTTAGGCTGCAGACTCGGTTGCCTGTAGCCTCCAGTTTGGCACCTGTTCGGAGCAGTTCTCTTCCAAAAGTCAAAACGGGCGCTCCCAGGACTTGCACTGCGTGGTCCTTTTTTGACACTTGCAGATGATATTTGCTATGTCAAATGCAAGCTGTGTAATCAAGAAGTAAAAAGAGGTAAAAGTGTCAGTAACCTCAATACCACTAATATGTGGAAACATGTGCGGACAAAGCACGTAGTTGAGTTACAAAGACACACTGGAGATGTAGGCCAACTTACAGCAGCACCTACATCTTCAGGTCGTGTTGGAGCCTCTTCCTCCAGCTCACACACAGCTGATTCGGCTTCCTCACAGGATCGCCATGGAATAATAATAATAATAATCTTTATTTATATAGCGCCAACATATTCCGCAGCGCTTTACAGTTTAACAGTTTCAGAACACAAGTCATAAGTAACAACGTTAACAATACAATAATTAAAGCAATATAAGCCGCCCCTGCTCGTGAGAGCTTACAATCTACAATGAGGTGGGGGAGATACAAAGTACAGGTGTTTATATACAATGGTGTATTTACAATGATGGTCCAGCCATTTTGAGGGAGTGAGGGATGGATGGAGATAGTGAATGGGCTACACACACAGACTTACACATAGAATGACTTTGATTAGTGAATGTGATAGGCCGCTCTGAACAAATGTGTTTTGAGGGGCGCCTGAAACCATGCAAATTGCGGATAGTCCTAATTTCTTGGGGTAGAGCATTCCAGAGGATTGGCGCAGCGCGGGAGAAGTCTTGGAGTCGGGAGTGGGAGGTACGGATTAGTGCAGAGGTTAGTCGAAGGTCGTTTGCAGAGCGCAGCAGTCGGTTAGGCCGATAGATAGAAATGAGGGAGGAGATGTAGGGGGGTGCTGCACTGTGGAGAGCTTTGTGGGTGAGAACCAGTACTTTGAATTGGATCCTATAATGAATGGGCAGCCAGTGTAAGGACTGGCGAAGAGCGGACGCGTCCGAGTACCGATTAGCCAGATGGATTACCCTGGCTGCTGCATTAAGGATGGACTGGAGAGGGGACAGTCGAGTAATGGGGAGGCCAAGTAATAGAGCGTTGCAGTAGTCCAGGCGGGAGTGGATCAATGCTACAGTGAGGGTTTTTGTTGTTTCCATGGAGAGAAAAGGGCGGATTCTAGAGATGTTCTTTAGGTGTAGGCGGCAAGAGCGGGCAAGAGATTGTATATGGGAGGTGAAGGAGAGATTGGTGTCAAACATAACCCCCAGACAGCGAGCCTGCTGCCGGGGTGTTATTATGGTGCCGCCCACGGAGAGGGATATGTCAAATTTAGGGAGGTTAGTAGACGGCGGGAGCAGAAGAAGTTCAGTTTTGGAGAGGTTAAGTTTCAGAAAGAGAGCGGACATGATGTTGGAGACTGCGGACAGACAGTCGGTGGTGTTCTGTAGTACAGCGGGGGTAAGGTCGGGGGATGACGTGTATAGTTGTGTGTCATCAGCATAAAGATGGTACTGAAAGCCAAATCTGCTGATGGTCTGTCCAATTGGGGCCGTGTAGAGAGAGAAGAGAAGGGGGCCAAGGACTGAGCCCTGGGGTACACCGACAGTGAGAGGAAGAGGAGATGATGTGGAGCCAGAGAACGAAACACTGAAGGAGCGGTCAGAAAGATAGGAGGAGAACCAGGAGAGATCAGTGTCCTTAATACCTAGTGAGTGGAGCCTAGACAGTAGGAGACGGTGGTCAACCGTGTCGAAAGCTGCAGAAAGGTCGAGAAGAATGAGCAGAGAGTGGTCACTGTTACGTTTTGCTGTAAGAAGGTCATTGGTCACTTTGATGAGTGCAGTTTCAGTCGAATGTAGGGGGCGGAAGCCGGACTGTGAAGGGTCTAGAAAGGAGTAAGTGGAGAGGTAACGGGTGAGGCGGGAGTAGACTAGGCGCTCCAAGAGTTTAGAGATGAAGGGGAGATTGGAGACCGGTCTGTAGTTGTTTGTGCAGGAAGGGTCGAGAGCGGGTTTCTTTAGTAGTGGAGTAATGATGGAGTGTTTGAAGGAGGATGGGAAAATGCCAGAGGAGAGTGAGACATTAAAGATTTTAGTTAGGTGAGTTGTGATAACTGGAGAGAGAGACTGGAGGAGATGTGAGGGAATGGGGTCGGTAGTGCATGTAGTCGGACGAGAGGAAGAGAGGAGTCTGGAGACTTCTTCTTCTGTGATGGGATCAAATGTGGAAAGTGAGCCAGGGGAACAGCAGGGTGGGATGGGAGTCACAGCCCTTGGTGGTTGAGAGCAGATTTCCTGACGGATAGTATCTATTTTTTCTATAAAATGGGAGGCCAGGTCGTCAGCACAAATGTCTGCGATAGGGGCTTGTGCTTTTGGCCTGAGGAGGGAGTGAAAAGTGTCAAAAAGTTTCTTGGGGTTGTTGGCTAGTGAGGAGATCAGGGTGGTGAAGTAGGTCTGTTTGGCAAGGTGAAGGGCAGCATTATAAGTTCTTAACATGAATTTAAAGTGGATGAAGTCTGGTGTGCGGGTTTTTCTCCAAAGGCGTTCAGCACTCCTAGAGCATCCCTGAAGAAGTTGAGTTTGTAATGTGAGCCAGGGCTGTTTTACTGTGTGTTTGGAAGTTCTGAGGGTGAGCGGTGCTACTTGGTCAAGGGTGCTTCTAAGAGTGTCATTGTAGTGATGAACAGCCAGATTAGGACAAGAAAAAGAGGAGAGTGAGGACAGCGATGAGTGTAGGGAGTCTGAAAGTGTCTGAGGGTTAATGGCTTGTAGATTTCTGAATGTGTGGTAGGTAGGAGTGCGCTGTGGTGGTCGAGGATTTGTGAGCGTGAAGGAGAGAATGTTGTGGTCAGACAGTGGAAGCGGTGAGTTATTTAGGTGGGAGATTGAACAGAGGCGGACAAAGACCAGGTCAAGGGAGTTACCATCCTTGTGTGTCTGAGGTTGAAAGCTGTGAGAGGCCTAGAGAAGAACCTCGGTCACTGTTGTCCAGAGACAAAGTGTTATTCCACCCCAGCAGCAAGTTCCCTGTCATCCTCACACTCCCAGGCCACAAAACAGCCATCGGTAGCACAGGCATGGGATAAAAGACGGCCATACTCGGCAAACCATCAACGAGCACAGGCTCTGAATGCTGGCATTGCAAAACTCCTGTCCCTTGAAATGCTGTCATTCAGGCTGGTGGAGACTGACAGTTTCCGTAACTTAATATCATTGGCAGTCTCACAATACAATGTGCCATGCCGATTTCATTTCAGCAAGCAAGCCGTCCCTGGTCTGCAAAAGCATGTTGAGGGAAAAATTAAACATGCGCTACTAAACGCCGTCAGTAGCAAGGTCCACCTGACCACCGATGCGTGGACCAGTACCCATGGCCATGGACGATACCTTTCCCTCACTGCCCATTGGGTCAATGTTGTGGAGCCGGGTACTGATCTTGCGAGTGGCGCTGTACGTGTTCTGCCAACTCCAGGGATTGCAGGAATCCAGTCTGTCCACATTGACTCCTCCTCCTACTCCAGTTCCTCAGAATCATCGCTGCAGGAGCCGTCACGGTCTACCTCCACATGGACCCGTGAACGCTTACCTGTTGCGACCGATATGAGCACAGCCGTGGCCAAACGTCAACAGGCCGTCCTGAAATTTAAATTTTCCCTGGGGAAACGAAGCCCACGCGCAGGGGCTCTGGAATGCCACAAGCAGGGGACGACGGGGGTTTTTCCAGCAATCTCCAGCCAGGTTGGTAGTGTGTGACCAAAGGGCCCAAATCTGGGGGCAGCTCTGGGGCCCTTTGGGAACCTCACTCACATACCCTGCTGGGAAAATGTGCCCAACTTTGGTCGTGCGGAGTTTTTTGGGGGACTAAAAACCGGGCTTGATGCACTGCTGCACAAGGGCCGCCTATTTTGCCCACTTTTCGACGTTCCAGCATGGCCAATCGCGCATTGCAGCTCTGCAACGCAGAATTTTTGCCTTCCCCCCAAAATCGCACATATGTGAAAGACCCCCCAGGTTTAAAATTTCCCCTTTTTCTTTTTGTTTTGGGGGGTTGTGTAAACCCAGGCAGCATTTTAAAGGAGTAACACGCCTCAGGCGCAATCAAATTTGCAATTTTTCGCCGTTCACACTTTTTTCCCCTAAAAGAGGGGCCTCTATAAAAAAAAATAATAAAAAAAAGCTTTTTTTTATAAAAACCCCAAAAAATTCCGCCGCCCCTTTAAAAAGTTTTCCCGTTTTTTAAAAACCCCAAATCCAAAATAACAACGTTAACAATAAAATAATTAAAGCCCAAAAAACCCCCCGCCGTGAGAGCTTACAATCTACAATGAGGGGGGGGAGATACAAAGAAAAGGTGTTAAAAAACAAAAGGGTATTTAAAAAGAAAACCCCAATTTTTAGGGAGGAAAGGAAAGGTTGGGGGGTAGTGAAAAACACCACCCCGACTTACACCTAGAATACTTTTATTTTGAAAGTGAAAAGGGGCCCTCTGAACAAA